>JANHGN010023309.1:251474-270076 GCA_024605025.1 Megaceryle maxima | reverse complement strand
GCTGCCCAGGGCAGGGGTGGAGTCCCTGTGATCCCTGGAGGGGTTTCCAAGCCCCCCGTGGAGCTGTGGTGCTGAGGTTTGGACACAATGACCTTAAAAGATCTTTTCCAGCCACCAGTGAGCATCACATACCATGGGGGTGTCACCTGCCCCAGAAGCTTTGGATGGGTTTTGATGACAGCCTTCCAGATGTGCAGCTTTGGAGTTCCTGGGAACAGAGACTGACTCTGTGAGGACTCCAGACAGGAGGGGATCAGCATCCTCCCCCAGGGCGATGAGATCCCCCTCCCTTCGGCTGTTGGGATGGACAGGGAAAATCTCCTGTTCGGAGGCCTCGCTGTTAACGTAGAAGTGTGGCCACATTTAAACACCTCCAGAGCCTGCAGGCGGGTTCACTGCCTTGATCCCAGGAGCCTGATCGTCCCCCAGGCTCCGAGTGGGACCCAACCTTCACTCGCTGAAGCATCCCTGGGGACAGCACTACCTGGACACTGCCCCTGGGGCATCTGCACTTCTTACCTGGCACCCAGGCGGACGCAAAGCGGCGTGAGCTGATTTTCAGTCTGTAGCACTTGACACATAATTCAGATGAGCAGGACGCTTTGGAAGATGGCCCTTAAGTGACACAAGGAGAGGTAGGTGATAGCTCCATCAAAACTCACGTGGGCTCTGGGACTGGCACGCAAGCCCATGCTCTCAGCAGCTCTGTAACTTCCGATGGATGAATACTGATCTCATATAGAATCAAATATTTATTCAGGACCATGCACGATAAAGCATTTATGAGCCTCTAAAAGAAGCTAAATTGTCTCAAGACAAGGTAAACCTTTGATGTTTAATAACCTGTATTATAATAAGTACCTGCTTTGAAAAATAAGAACGGAATATTGAAGTCTTTCAAGCGGAGTAATCATTCACCTGCTGCAAATTGGTTTACAAGACATTTTAATATATCACCAAATGATTACAGCTACTGACCAGCACACTCAGCACCCTGGGAAGGCAGAGCTGTGCCTGCCAGACCTCTGCAGCATGCAGAAGGAGATTTTAAAATAGACACAGGGATATCTTTTCTCAGGACATGACTTCAAGCCAGGAATGCATTTTAAAGCATCTTGTGACAGACATTCTGAAAGTCAGAGAAAAAAAACAAGCCGCCTGGGAGACTGGTCCGTGCAAAGCCAGGCACAACAAGGCATTGCCTTCTCATGCCCCCAGCCTAAAACCATGGCTGTTTTCCACAACATAGTTATTTGCTCTCTAAAAAAAAAAAATTAATTTGCAGATGTGCAGAAAGCAGGAGCCACTGACCTTTTTGCTTTCCACATGGGTAGTGAAACCAGCTGCTGCTCCAAAGCAGGAGCCTTTGAGGGTGGCCAGAGACTGGAACAGGCTTTCTGGAGAGGGAGTCGGTGCCCCAAGCCTCTCAGTGTGTAAGTAGCATCTGGACAATGCTTTTAACAGTATGTTGCAATGCCTTTGATAATATACTTTAATGCCCTTAATAATGTTTTAATGTTTGGTCAGCCCTGAAGTGGTCAGGCAGCTGGGCTAGGTGGTTGTTGTAGGTCCCTTCCCGCTGAACTGTTCTGTTCTAAATTAGGAAGAAGGAATGAAGGGTTGTAAAAGAACAGGCTTTTGTGAAAGGTGCGTGCTGTAAGGGCCTGCTGCTTGGTGCCTTCACCAGGACACAAGCAGAGTACTGCCAGAAACAGCCGGGTGCCTCAGATAAGCCCCAGAAGCTGTGAAAGCTCTTGCAAGCGGAGAAAGCTGAGGGTAAAAGTCACGGGTGACAATGACATCCAAAGGGCCGGGGTGCGTGTGGGTGCGTGCTTGCTGATGTGACGAAACCCTGAACAAATGGTGTCATAAACAAATCAGAAAGGGAAGAACTCCAAGCAGGGGCAGCAATCCTACTGGAGAGATTGAAGAAAATCAAGCGATTGTTGTATGATAATGGGCAAAAATGCTGCCATCAGCGTACCCCAGACACACTGCTTGGAAACAGGAGTGTTGAAGTTATGGAGTAATGAAAACAGAATTACTCAGAAGACTGGAAACAGTTCCTTGGCAGGAATGGTTTGTAGCGAGTCGCTCTTGTTATGGCTTATCACATGTTTCTGTGGAGCATGTGTAGGAGCTCTCTGTGTAGGAGAGATGGCTTTTCACCGGCAGTTCTCTCTGCTTAGCACGTTGTTCTCCAGTTGCTTATGTAAGCCAATTATAATGGACGGATTGTTTAGAAATGTAAGGATCATTACCTTATTCTGCCCATGTGAATAGAACTTCTAACTATACAACTGCAGTACTAATGGAGACTAGAATCACAGAATCGTTTTGGTTGGCAGAGCCCTTTCAGATCAAGTTCACCCATTCCCCCAGCACTGCCAGGGCACCACTGACCCATGGCTCTCAGCACCACAGCTCCACAGGGGACTTGGAAACCCTGTGCAGGAGCGTGTTTGTGCCCAGGACATTTCTCTTGGGGATGCTGGTGTGAAGAATGAGGCTGGTGAGGAAGACACTGCTGCTCACATGAGCTGCTCAGTGGTGGCAGAGCCGGGGTGGCGGAAGCAGGGATCCTTGTCTCGGCACACCCCAGCAAGGCAGTGGTGCTGGCAGACACCGTGAGGGTGCTCACCTCCCAGGAGCATCCTGCTGCGGTGCAGCTTTGCTCCTGGAAAACCTGTTGTGCTGCATTCAGCTCTTGAATCCTGGCTTTTCACAGCACGAGCTGCAGCCTCGGCCACCCCACCCTCCTCCCCACTGGATTTGCACTTTGACTGAAGAAAGAAAATGATTTAACAGAAAGTTCACTGAGAGCTGTAGATCAAAGTCTTCACATTTTTTTTAGGACACTGTATAAATAAGGAAAAAAAAAATGGCACAAATCTGGAAGAAATTTGCTGTATGTCAATAATGTTTTACTGTAATAAAGCAAACCAGCTTCTCCAACTAAGCTTGTCATATTTGGAAAAACCTCCTTCCTTTCACACTGTCACATCATCACTCTTTGTCTCAACCTATTTTTTTCCTGCTTTTGGGTATAAGTTTTCTGAACACTTACACACAGGTTTGCCAGCTCATTTCTCATGGGCATGCAGCAGGTCTCTGACAGGTAGTATTTTAGGTACTGTGTGTTGTGGAAAAGTATTTATCTGTTTATCCATTTGTCGATATTCTTGGATGAAGGTAGACAGGATGGGATGGGAAAAGTGTTTTCCATGTACAAGCTGAAATAAAAGCTGAAGTAGATACTGCCAGGTAATAAACTTCTCCCTTTTTTTTTGAGAGGAAAGGGGTTTATTGTTGTGTTTTTCAAAGCAAACTTAAATGTACATGTTTAAAACTCTTACAAATGGACCAAATGACCCCGTGTCTCCCTGAACAAGCACAGCACCACACCCCTGTGTGTCTCTGCCCGCACGGAGGGCGGCTCTGGCTGGGGCTCTTACCCCCCAAGCCGCCCAGGATCCCACCACCGCTCCGTGAGCTGTAGCTGGGCTGGCAGCTTACCTGAAGCTTTGGAATAAATCACAAAAATAACTCGGTTTTTATTACCTCTAGCGAAGGTGCTGGGAGGCCTCCCGGCTGCTGACAGAGGCTGATGCCTGAATTTACAGATTATCTTTACAAGAGCCCATCCATTTCTCGGTCCCTTCAAACACCTCCTACTTAATAGCGATGACGAGCAGGCTGAACGCCAGGACTCCTGCCTGCTGCTCTTGTTCACTTTCTCAGTTACACGCACGTTTTCTTCACCTTGTTAGAGCTCCCGGAGCCCCTGCCAGCCCCACCTGCCCGCGTGCTTATTGTCATTCGGCTGCTGGCGCCGAGTGGCAGCACAGAGGGTCCCCAGAATCAGAGGTGGCTTTGCTGCTTGATTCTTAAACTGTCTTTTGACTCTTACAACAGGACACTGATAAATTATAATACACAGCTTTTCAGACCTTGTGGAAGGAGGAAACCCCACCGGTGCTGTTGTGCTGCCCCAAGCTCCCGGATGCAGTTTTGGGTCCCTGTGGGTGGGTCGTGGCTCGGGTGCCGAATGAGCAGCACGGTTACCCAGGGAGATGCAGGTCGGCCCTGCACTGGGCGATAGTGGTGCAGCCTGGGCAGCCTGCTCTGCTTGCTGCCGGTTGTTGTGCAGCAGGGCCTGGGCTCCATGATGCTCTGGTGCTCCCCGGCTGCTCTGAACACAGCTCTCATTCTGTTTTTTTTTTCCACAGAATGGGAATGGTATTTAACTTTTTCTGTGATGCTGCCAGTTTCTCTTCATCTCTTATTCCACCCCCCCCCCCAAACTCTGTTTACATTTCTGAAGTATATCTTGCAGATATTTTCACTTAAAAAATAATTCCTTTTTTCCCCTATTCCCTTTCAGCACAAAATTAAGCCTTCTGCACTCAGAAAGCAATAAAAATCCTTCCGGCAGAGAAAACTTCTCCTGCGCAAGGTACCAGGGGAGACAAAATTGGATTTTGCAGCTGCCTCCGGGCTCCTGCTGCCAGCGGGAGGGCCCGGGCAGGGAGGGCCAGGGGGTCTGCTCACCAAAAATCCTCAATCAGCAAAAATCAACACTGGTCACCACTGTGAACCGAGCCTCCGCCGGACCTCTCCAGCCTCCCAGCTGTGTTTCAGCCTCTGAGCCATCCAGCTTGTTTTTACTTCACCCATGGCAACGTTCTTTGCTCTTGCAGCTCCATAGGTCTCAGCAAACAACAGAAAGCAAATATTTACAACCAGAAAGTGAAAAAAACCCAAACCTAACACCCAAACATTGCAGCTTCCTCGCAAGTAAACAGCCCGTGACAATCCAGTTAGCTCTACGTTTTCCTTCACCTGCCACATGCCAGCATTAAAAAAAACCCAACCAAACAAGCACTGAAAGCAACACAAACCTGATACTTTGAAAATATTTTAATTTCTAAAGTGGTTTGTTATGGCAACTTTACAAGTTAACACCAGAATTGCTGTTACAACGTAGCCAGTAACCAGTATCCCTTTCGAAGGGAGCTCAGCCCTTTTCCAACCCTTCCCGAGATGTAGGTGCCCTGTTTGGGTGAGAAAACCCAAATGACCTGAAGTGTACATTTGTAGATTCAGGATATTCCAGTTGTAAGTCCCGAAGGGAAATAAAAATGGGTATAAAAATAAGTATAATAATAAAAAAACCCACAACAGCAAAAGGGATTAACCTGCAATGTGAGTTCAGCCAGGTGAATGGTGTGTCCAGCACTCAAGTCCCTGAGCTCTGACCTGCTCTGGGTGTTACTGGGCAGGCTGGGGACTCCGGCAGATCTGCTGGGCGCAGAGCAGCCCCTCACCAGCACATCACCCTTTTGCCGTATCCAAGTACGCTGAGAAATTCAGGCAAAGGCAACTGATACCTGGTGTGCAGCAGTAACATCAAGCGAGGTTCAAATACGACCAAGCCAAACCTTCTGGAAAGCACCCCTGCTCTTTTCTGGCCCATAGAAAAGCTGCTTTCTGTCAACCCCTGTAATTTAAAGCTGTTGGCTGAACAGCTTGATGGGTGGGCAGCTCATGTCAATCTCTGCTAAGGAGGCAGGGAAGCCCTCAGCTGCAGGTTCTCCATGGAAGTGACCATCACTGACCAGCTCCACTCTGCTCAGCTCTGCTCAATCCTCCTGCAGGGCCTCAGCTTGCTGGTTGCTCACAGGGCTGGGACCTCGTGCTTTTCCTGTGTATTCTTATGGGCTAAGGGGCTTGAAGGGCAGTTTGCTCTAGCTCAGGCAGTGCACACAAGTTCATGATGGTACCTCAATTATTGTCTCTCTTTGTCACGCGTAAGAAAACTAGACAAAGGTTGTGATAATATATTACTGTAAAATGGGTGCAGATAAATGTATAGTTGCCAGTAGTGGATTCTCCCATTAGTAGGATACAGACTGGTTGTTTATCAGGGCCTGTGTCTGGTTCCAGCACGTGCTGCACTGGCAGGTTGGAGACCTGATGTGGGGCAAGGAGGGTAAGTATAAGCCAAGGCACTCTGCAAGGCTCAGCTTACTAATACAGGATGAGAAAGAGCTGCCAGGGGACTGGGGGGGGGGTCACTGGGCATCCCAAGGTAAGCGTGTGTTGGGTACATGCCACTACTATGGACAAAACAGTGGCTTGTGAAGGAGGAGGAGGAGGAGGCACAGACATAATTAAGCCCTGTGGAAAATCTGATGTAACACTTGCATTCTGCTGAAGAGGCCTCAGCTGTCCTGCTTCACTTAATCCTGCCTCCCTCTTCTGTCCCAGGGCTGCTGCCAGCTGGAGGCAATTCAGAGGAGAGCCATAAAGTCCTCAGATGGCCTCAGAGGAGGGGCAGGAAGGATGGAGCCTCTTCCTCTGTTGCCCAGGAGGGCTGCAAAAGGCTGTGTTGTAGACCAGTTTAAAATCAACTGGGGTGTTTGTTTTTGTTTTGTTTTGTTTTTTTTCCTCTAGGTGGGTAAAAGGCAAGAGGGGAAGGAGATGACTTAAATTTGGGGTGTATTGTGTTTATGTGGCAAGATTTTGGTGCTTGGGGGGTTGCAGGGCAGGCTTCTGTAAGAAATTGCTAGAAGCTGGTTCTGTACTGGATGGACCTACCACTGGCTTGAGCTGCTCCTATCAACATTAGCATTGCTTCCAGGTCAGTGAAGAAGGAGGTGCCTTAGGCTTGGAGCAGAGGTGCCTATGAAGACCATAGGCTGTCCTCCTGCAGCTTGTGGAGGTCCCTGGTGGAGCAGCACATGGAGGACCCTACACCAGAGTAGGTGAAGGTGCCCTGAAGGAATCTGTAGCCCTGTGGAGAGGAGCCCAGGCTGGAGCAGCTTTGCTGGCAGGACCTGTGGCCCTGTGTGGGGAGGAAGGAGCAGCAGAGATAAGCATTAAGAACTGACCACAAGCCCCCTGTCCTGCTGTGTTAGTCAGGGGGAGGAGGTAGAAGAGGGGGTGTTGAAGTTGAGCCTGGGAAGGGGTTTCTCATTTTCTTTCTCACTATCCTACTGTGCTGTGATCAACTGGCAATAAATTAATTTCTCCAAGTCAAGTTTGTTTTGCCCATGACAGTAATTGCTGAGTGATCTCCCTGTCCCTAGCCTGTCCTTACTGTGACCCAGGAGCTTCTTTGTCACTTTTTTTTTTTTGTTCCCTTGTCCTGTTGATGGAGGAGGGGTGATGGAGGAGCTGGGTGGGTACCTGGCAGCCAGCTGAGGTCAACCTACTGCAGAGGGAACATCCACCCTGAACTCTGGGGGAAGCTTCCTGGTGGCAAGGGCAGGAGTACCAACCTCCAGGGGGAGGCTGTGAAGCTGCTGTCAGGAGAGGTGGTTGCTGGTGGTGAAGGCTGCTGCTGGCATGAGGTGGAGTGGGCTGCAGGGAAGGAGTCTGCCAGCCCCCAGGACTCTTTCCATGGCTGTGTGCTCGAGGCTGTACCACTGTGAGTGGTTCTGGGGAGATGAGCCCTCTGCAGAATCAAGCCAGCTTATGCTAAATGGATCAGAAAATTGATTTAGTTACCAGGTCTAAAAAAGAAGTGGTAGGTAAGGAGGCATGATTTCATAAAAGTGGTTCTTAAAGGGGTCCCACAGGGGTATTTTCTTACTTTGCTGCCAGTCTCTTTTATTAGATGCTCTGGTGTTGAGCATTGAGGTGGTGAATACAAATGGCAGGTTGTGAAACAGCAGGTGAGGGCAGGTTGAGGGGGTGGGGAGACTGAACTGAATTACATGGTGACATGAGAGTATCTCCTCCAGCCCTGTGGCTTCACAGGGATGAAAACCAGCAGCACATTCAGGAGTGGTGGCAGGAAGCGTTCTTTGGGAGATGGTAACTGTCCAGGATCCTGCAGATTGTGACCCTTCTCTGGAGACTTTCAAGCCCTGCCTGGCTCTATTCCTGTGTGACGTGCCCTGGGTGACCCTGGGAGTATCTGGCAGGGGGGTTGGACTCGCTGATCTCCAGAGGTCCCTACCACTCTATGACCCACAGGCTCCGAGGCCACGTTCAGCCCTTTAATGCACAGAGGCAGTATTTGGACGGTAGCCTTGTTGTCTGGGTGCTGCAGGTTTAAAAGCTTCATCTGTGTATTGGGGGGCAGGGGGGAAATCTAGGTAAGCAAATCTTGCCACTCTGGGAGATGATCAGCCTGGAAGCGTGAAGTCTTTTTGCTTATGTGCATTTAACTTGGCCTTGTTAGTACGGGGAAGGCTTTACATGTCAGAGGAGAAAGAGAACTGCTTACTGTTCCAAATAAGGGATTCAACATGTCCTAAATATTTACTACATGCAGGTGAAATGGAGTTCTTCAGCCTGGAGAAGAGAAGGCTCCAGGAAGACCTTCTGGGGGCCTTTCAGGACTTCAAGGGGCCTGTCAGAAAGATGGGGACAGACTTTTGAGCAGGGCCTGTTGGGACCTGGGAGAAGTGGTCACTGCCCCATCCCTGGCACCATTGCAGGGGGGGTTGGCCTGGGCTCTGAGCACCCTGCTCTGGTTGCAGATGGCCCTGCTCCCTGCAGGGGGGTTGGACCAGATGCTCTTGAGAGGTCCCTTCCCACCCAACCAGGCTGTTAAGGAGCAGCTGGGGAATTAGCAGGGAGACAGGGGAGTCTATGAGGAGGAAGTGTCAGGCACAGGTTGCCCTGGGCTTTGCCTGGGAGCTGCAGGTGTTGGTTACGCTGCGTGGGGCAGGGACAGAGCTGAGATGTGGCTGGAGAGATGTGATGGGACTCTTCCTCAGCATGGCAGAAGACAGTAAAGATCTTATTCATATTTTGCAAGCCCTCACTTCTCAGCCTGGCACTGAAATTGCTGTGACAAGCTGCTGCTGAGACACCTGTGGGGAAAAATACTTCTGTTCCAGTGCCCATATCCACGGAGGGCTGTGGGAAGGAAGGGAACGGGCTGTTCAAATCTGACCGGAGTCTGCAGGCTGAGCAGTGGCAGTGAGACAGGACATCCCTTGGGGCAGCCCCAGCAGAGGACAGGAGGCAGTGTCAGGCAGGCAGCAGCTGCAGGGGTCAGTCCTGGGCACTAAAGCAAGATGTTTCCAGCCCAGATTTAAGAAGAAAAAGTACTGAGCAAGGCTTCTTGGAGTTATTTAATTTTTTTGAATCTGTTTTAAGCCAGAATTGAGCTTCTGTCTTTAAGATAAGTCCAGTGCCTTTCTGTGGGATGGTTTTTGATCAGCCTGGTGTGTGCTCTTTCCCATCAGATCGGCGAATGCAAAGACTTTAAGGGCAGACAGACAATTTGTCTGCGGTGCTGGCGGTGTTCGATGCTCTGTGCGTGCTGGTGCTTCCAGTGTAAGCCTTGCGCGTGTCAAAAATCAAACGTTCCCCTAATCAAAGACAGGAAAGATGTCATGTTCATTTATGTAAAAATATTTTAGGCTGTCTTTTAGCAGAACTGAGTTGTGTAACAGGAGAATAAGGCTTCTACTTTATGTCTTGTTGACCATTTTTCTTTGTGTTAAGAAGAAATAATTCTTCTTGCGGAGGAGAGGCCTCTAGTGCTGATCTGCCCATGAGCCAGCAGTGGGGAAGGCACCTCGATGTTTGTTGGCATAAATATTTAGCTTCTATAGTTCCCTTGACTTTGCAACGGCTCAGCCTGTAGGCAGGCAGCAGTGTGGGGTGTGAATGAAGAGCAAAGAGACAGCTTCAGAGAGGGGCTTTGGAGGAGCCCCCAGGAAGACTGGGACAGGTTAGCGTTCGTTACAGCGGCAGGATTTTAATAAACAAAAACAAAATAAAATAAAAAAAATCTTAATAAAAAGACTGTTTTGCCCTAGAGCCATGTAATTATGGAGATCACAGCAAATGGAATGCTCTGGCTGCTTTACTATCTCTCCATAACTACTTATATACGTCACCATCTGAAGATTTCCTCTCTTCACCCAGCTCTGCCTCCTCTTCGGGCTGAACGGTTCATGATTAAAGACGTCATCTGTGCAGACCTGTTGTGCTTGGGCTGCACCGTGTGTAAGATCCCTGGTGCAAAACCAAATTATATAACCCTGGACTTTGAATGATAAAAATACAGCTGAAAATGAGACAGATGAACTAACATAGGCAACCTAGCCATTGTGCTGCTGGAAGACAACAGAGTGGATTTAGATGCTTCTAGCCAAGATGTGCAAGGGTCCCACCGTACCCAAGCGTGTGTTCTTTGGAAGACAAGGCATCAGGACAATTCTTTTGGTATTTCTTTTTCACTGCTGTACTTCTGGAGCCTTAAGGCTCCAACTTTAAAAGATTGCAGTTCCTTCATGGTAAACACACTCTGCAGGTTCTTCTGTGAGTGGTCTGGTTGGGTTTAGTGCCCTGAGTTTCTTCTATACCTGCTGATGTAGTTGAGGTGGCGGCTGCTGCAACCATTCAACATCTTGGGGTGCTCAGGACAGGCTCAGGTGTGGTGCTTCTAGATGAAAATATGTCCAGACTCCTGATTTCTTAGGAAGTGGAAGAAGTCCAGGCTGGAAAGAACATGGATTCAAAGTCCTAGAAGGAACACGAAGTGAGCAGATGTTTCCTCTAAACCCCCTGACTACTTCTGCAAAGAAAATCTGTCCATTTTCAGTTTGCTCTGCAGCTGAGCAGTTCAGATGTTGACAACTAACTCAAAACCACAAAGGCAAGCTGCTGAAGGAGGGTTTCTGGTGAACATGCTGTCTGTTTCACCCTTCCCTACTTTAATACCTGGCTGCTATTTGCAGGTCATGCCTGCAAACAAAGGGAAAAGCCTGTGGGAGGAAGAGGGCATCGTTTCTTTGCAGAAGAAGTCCCTGCAGCAGTCAGAAATTCTTATTTCCTAGCATTAAATACAGATGGTGTTATGGGTCTTGTGGCAGAAGAACTGTGAGGACAGAAATGTTCTGGAAGCTAGCTGCACAAAAAGTGGTTCTAGAATGGTTTGGGTTGGAAGGGACCTCTCAAGGTCAGTGCAATCACTGCCATGGGCAGGGACACCTTCCACTAGACCAGGTTGCTCAAAGCCTCATCTGACCTGATCATGTCCACATATGTATGAAATGATGGATTCACACAGAGGATTGAAGCAAGGTGGGCAGCGAAGCAGGTTCCTCTGGTTTAGGGGCAGCCCGCATTAGTCTCCCCTTGGTGGAGATGGTGTACCAGAGGCATCTTCCCTCGGGTGTGATTTAGGAAGACTCTGAGGGACAGCAGCTGTAGGGAGGACGGTTCCTGAGCAGGGTGGTGGATGTGGCCTGTTGCTGCTGCAGCACTGGGAATAAATTATTTATTTATTTATTGACAAAGACATCGCAATAATTGGTCTAAGGTTGCACTGAATTCTGGAAGCAACATGTTCTAGGGTTTTTCTGGTCCTTGTGATCCTCCCTGTACTGCTCAGCTGTCCAGCAGGAGCTGCTGGGAAGTTATTCCCCTTCAGTGACTCTATGTGTAGAGCAAAAAGAGGGGAGTTTGGTGTGAGGCTTGTAATGGCTCAGTGTTTTCAGCAACAGAATCCATCTGCTCACAAAGAAGTGATAGTGGAGCTTCCAGTTTCTTTCCTAGATCTAATGAGGTATCAGCCCTGGAAAGCCAAGTGTGTTTCATGACCTGTGGTTTGCACCCCTGCTCTAGAAATACCCAGGGAAGTTTATTGCATTTGCTTGTTCATTTGCAGTGTTGGGACGAAGAGGAGGCAAAGCTGAGGCTTGATCAGCTTACCGAAGGGCACAACTCTGCTTCTGGTGGTGGTGCTTTTCCAGATGCAGAACTTCATTGGCATCGTTAGCTGGAGAAGCAGATATTGGAATGGAGTTCTTATGCTGTTGGTATCAGTGAGAAAATGAGTAAATCTGGCACTGAGATCTCTCCTGGGATTGTAAATGCACTGGACTGATCTACAAACAGCAGCACATCTACAATTTTGACAGAAATCAACAGCATTGATCTTTTTCAGAACAACAAATTAGGAGGTAGAGGGAGACCCATGAATCAGGATTCTCTGTCACTCTTTCTTTAGTGATACTTTGTGGGTTTTTCACTTTTTCCCGTGGAAAAATTAAATGAAAGTGGCACCTCCCATTTCTATTTCTGAGGCTGGAAGTTTCATGGGTAAGGTAGCTGGATAGAAGCTATTCTTGGGGACCATCCACAGCTTCCTGGTGCTGTTCCAACATCTGGTTCCAGGATCTGGAAAAGCACCATCTTGGGAAAGTCTTTCTGCTGCAGGAGAGGGCTGTGACCCCACAGTAGCTGGGAGATCAGTGGGACCTGCCTCCACAGTGCCATGGCTCACAGCTGCTGCTGTGGAAACACCAAAGTGCTCTTGTTGGTGGGGTCTCTGCTTCATCAAGAAGTGTTTTGATGCTGATGTGGGCACTGGTGTGTGTGAGGGATCAGCCTGCAGACTGCAGTCTTGATCACAGGGATCTGGGTCACATCTGCAGATGAGATGCAGGGTTTGATGTGTCTGGAGAGAGATGGAGCTGATATTTTAGATATATAAAAAAAAAAACCAAACCAACCACCTTAGACAGTTCCTTTTACCAGCCTGTTCTTACGAAATATGTTCCCTGCTCACCATCCCCGTACCCGATTTTCCATTGTCGCTAAAACTCAGACCTCTCCTCTGCCCTCTCAAAACCAACTAATCAATGCCACAATATCTGAGCTGGTCCTTGGCTGATGTGCAACAATAGGAGCGTTGTGTTCGTGTTGAAGACAAATGTCTCTTCTGCTGCTGAACAAAGCCAGCTGATAAGTATCTTCTTGATCTACAATAGACCAATGCACAGACACAGAGTTTAATAGGCTGTCTACTCATCTGCGATATTCCTATTGAGCTATTTGTGCAGCTGTCTTAGATGTTTTGATAGCAGACCATCTAGTCTTTGCCTTTTTTCTAGTAAGAGTGAGGAGAAGGAAGGAAGAAAAAAAAAAAAAACAAACTATAATTAAGTATCTCTGAAAGAAGCTGGGAAATTCAGTCATGTTCCAGACCTCCTCACCTCCTCCCCTCCCGCCCCCCCAAAAAAAAAAGAAAAAAAGGAAGAAAAAATCTCAGAAAAAATGAAGCTGGGGCACAGGAAGGTGCAGGGGAGGCTGAGAGGTGGGTTTGTGCAGCCTGGGGGGGGTGGAATCTTTCTGCTGCCTTCAGCTCACTAAAGCAGCCTATGGAGAAGATAGAGCCAGATGCTTTGAAGGGTGGAAAAGTGAGAGGCAGGGCAGAAATGGATAATCTGATGTTATTCCTGTGAGTCAGATGCTCAAATGGTGACCTTTGAGTCTCTTGCAAATGGATGTTTCCACAACTACCATCTGCATATGAGTGTGACATTATGATTGCAAGTGCCAGTGTGATTTGGGGGTAGGTGAACAGAGGGATGCCCAGTAAAAGCTGCTGGACATTCTTCACTAGAGCAATACCCAAATCCTGTAACCAGAGACGCCTGTAGGTGAACACCTCAGAAGAAGACCTTGCAACATGCCATGTAAACAGCCATGAGCTCCATAAGACTTTCTTGAACCAAAACAGGTTGAAGTTTCTTGTCTATAGATATTTACATGACGATTTGGTAATGAGTCTTCAGAGAAACAGCTGAAGGTGTAAGAGCATCCAGTAGCTTCACCTGAAGCTGAGCAAATCTATGGAAGGCACCCATCCCTTCCAGCAATGGGAGTGCTCGGTGGTGGAGCATCCCCCTGGAAGCCGGCAGGGCACCGTTTGCTGTTGGGTATTGGGGGGAGTGGTGTAGCGTGGAGTGAGCTTTGCTTGTTGTGGAAGCAGAGAAGGAAGTGTTGAGAAGGAAGTAAAGCCAGGAGGCCTGGCGCTGTGGAAGGCAGGTGGTATAACCACAAGGATACCTTCTGGCTGCTAAAGTCTTCAGGTGAGTGGTAGGAATCCTTTTGTACTTGCTCCTCTACAACTGTGTTACCTACCAGCGAGTAGATCTGGTGTTTTCCTCCGACTGTAGATGATGTACTGTGACTCGGGTAGTCCTCTGAAAACCCATTTTCTTTTGCCTCACTACTTTGGAAGCAGTTATATCAATTGCCTTTTTTTCCTTGAACAATTTATGATTATTACAGCTCTTTTCTATAGTTCTCAACTGTCTGTAGTTAATGATGCAGGCCATTAAAAAGCCACTTTATCCCAAGTAACTGTGAACATCTGGCTGTATCAGTAGTGATGCAACAATTTCTATAACTCCAAGTTAAGGAAAAAGCTTTATGTATCATGTTAGAAACCAGAACTGAAGGATATTTGAAGCCAAAACAAGAAATGAACACAGTTTTCCTCTGTTTGAAAAAGCACTTCTGTGAGAACGGAGAGGAGTTCTAGAAAATAGTCCTCCAGGTCTTGATGTACTGAAAGAAACAAAATAACCCCCCATTGGCGGGTTGGTTTCAAATGGTTTTCAGAAAACATTTTCAATTGCAAAACGTTCAGATTTTCTCTTCCCCGGGATAGAGTCGATGAAGTTCCCCAGGAGCAAAGCTGTGCCGACAGGTGGCAAAGGCTGCGACAGTCCCTGTCCTCAGTTCAGAGGCACTTACCCTTCTGCATTGGCAGGGCACGTGTGGGAGAGAGCTTGAATCGATGCTGAGGCTCACAGAGGGTTGGGTTGGTCCTTCCTCGGAGTCCAGAGACCCCACTTCCACGGCACCGAAGTAACGCACCCCCAACATGTCCAGGCTACATAAAGCAATCATCGGGTGACATGCCAGTGGTGTTTGGGGGGGCAGCCAGAGCTCCTTAGGCTCCAGCTCACTGGTGAGCCGTGAAATACTGGCTGGAGGATTTCATCTGTGGGAAACAACAGCAGAGACAATAGTTTTCAAAATAATATTCTTGGGACTGGGTTTCTTTTAGCTGACCACCAGTGAGCAGACAGGCAGAGGTTCTTCAGCTTGAGGTGAGGGGAAGGAGGGCTGGGAAGGGGTTTTGTTGGGTGTTTCCAGAAGATGATGACTATTCCTTGTTTCTCGCAGTGGGAGGCACAAGCCAAGGTAAGAAGGGGTCTGTTCTCATCCCCTTTCTCCTACAGGCCCACAGAAGGGGAAGTGGCAGCACCTTCAGCAGTCCCACCATCCCCTCCCTTCAGCATGTGCTTATTGGGTGAACCCCTTGGGGAGGACAAAGCTCCCAGGGCCCAGACTTGGGGGAGATGCTCTCAGCAGGTACCTTCTCAGGCTGTTTGCTCTGTCACCGTTGGGTCTCTGAGCTCACATCTGCTGCTGCACCTTTCCGCTTTCCATCACAGCCATTACAGCGTGGGCAGCCCCTTTGGCAGGTGCTCAATCTTCCCGTGTCCCATCTTCTGAAGCTGGAACATCCACTGGCCTGCACTGTCTCAGAGATGATCTGCTCCACAGCTGCAGCGGTTGGTGCACCTGCTTTTGCTGTATAAATGTCTTTGAATAAGATGTGAGCGTGCACCCATGAGAGGGGTGCGATTTTTACCCCAGGAGCTGTGGATAACTAATTAGGGGGCTCGCTGGAGTGATGCTTTGCTCCATTATTTCCTTTTTCTGATTGTGTCAATTGCACTGAATTACACCAGTTATTAGAAATTTTCTACAGTCATCTTTAAATATCATCTGTGTCATAAATATTTTATGACATTTTCAGTGGCAAATGATGAGTTTAATCAGACTCCAGAACAATCCGGCTAGGAGAGCACTCTAGGGCAGGGCTCTTCAGAGAACGTAAGTGGCAGGTTCCTGGGAACTTTCGTGCTCCTCTGAGCTAATGACAAATGCTCCTTCTACTTCCACCCTGGCAAGGAGGAGGTGATGTGCTCTCCCACCACCGCTGTCTGCCGCCTGAGCATCCTCCTCCCGCGGTCACAGCGTGCGGCCCTCTCGGTTTCTGCTGTCGTCAGGGATCGCATCTGCTGCTGTCGCAGAGTTTGGAGCAATCGTCTCTGCTGCTTCGTGGAGCCCGAGCTCGGTCGGGCTGAACAAGGCGGTGCAGCTGTGCGGTGACAAAGCCGCTGGTAAAGCAAAGCACTGAAGCTGGGACCGGCTCAGCTTTGCGGTGCCGTTACCCCAGGGGAGCGTGTAGGGGCAGATGTGCCTCCAGCCTGCCCGTGGTCTGCATGATGTCCCTGCCATCACGCACCATGGTGTGGCAGCCCCTTAATCCTCCGCATCTTAGAATAGAATCATAGAACAGTTTTGGCTGGAAGAGACCTTCAGGATTGTCAAGTGCAACCTTATGCCCAGCCCTGTCAAAACCACTAAACCACGTCCCTAAGCACAACATCTACCTGGCACTTAAACACCTCCAGAGGTGGTGACTCTCCCACCTCCCTGGGCAGGCTGTTCCAATGCCTGACAACCCTTTCAGTAAAGAAATTCTCCCTAATATTCAGCCTGACCTTCCCCTGGTTCAGCTTCAGGCCATCTTACTGAGCCTGAGAGAAAATAACTTCCTCAGGAGCCTTGCTCTTCCAGATAACTTAATCTTTTCATTTCTTCTCCCAGAGAACATTGCCTGGGACTTGGTGGAAAACATTTCAAATACAGCATTTCCAGAAGTGAAAGGCATTACAGCTGCACTTGTGAACAAGCCGGATTACAAGACTCTTTCCACGTATTTCTGATGTGATACACCCTCCGGGTCTAAAGTTAATGCACCATTGTCACAATGGCACCAGGGTGGCAGTGACTGTTTGATATCTGTCTGTAATTAGCAATGCAAAGGCTCAAAAGGTGACTTCATAATTCTGTAGAAAACAAATCTTTGTACTATGCAATCACCATCACTTTTCTTTTAAAATTTAAGGTTGCCAGTTAACTCAGGGGGGAGCAGAGAGCATCATATAGCCAGCTTCAGGAGAGCCTCTGCTGTGGTCTCCAGCAGCATCCTCACGGCCTCACTAGGTAGGTGTCTGTGTGAGGGGTGGGAAACTGGGAGAGCTTTTGTGCTCCAAAAAAATGCCCAGCAGTGTGAAATCCAGAGGGTGCTGAGCAGTGTCTTTTGGGGTCAATTCTTAATGCCTTGGCCAAAACGAGGGGAAGGGGTGGCTGCTCTGGAGGGAGGGCTGGTCCCTGGGGGATGTGGGCAGGCTGGGACCTTGGTGGAGGGATGGGAGCTGCAGGAGGGACTGGCAGCAGAGATTGGGGTGGTCACCCCTCAACCAGCACGCAGCTCGCCTCTGTTAATCCATGAGCTGAAGCTCTCCATTCACAGTCTGTTAATATTTCTTTCTTTTTCCATAATGACTGTGGAAGATCTACATCAAAACTTAGAGGAAAAGAGATGGCTGCATCAAGATCCTTCTGCGTAATGATTGATTGCCACAGAACTCTGTTAAAGCATGAAAATTACTACCTGTGTTTTGGAACAAATCTCTAAAGGTAATGTACAAAGACAGTTTTTACTGGTGATTATTCCTTCCAGGTGTATGGCCACCACTCTCAGCAAGGAAAGCTCTTCATTATAAAATTCCTGCATGATGGTGGTTGCTTATAGAACTGCTGGTGACGTGGGAGAGATGTTGCAGTTTACACTGAAAATTCCAGGAATGCCAAGAGGTCATCGTGGCCAGGATGTCACCTCTCGTGAATGAAGCACACAAAATATACCTCTTGGTCTGGAATGACTTGTTTAATGCAAAAGGATTTTATTTTTCAATACCAAATGGACAAGTAAGAAAAAGAAATGAATCTCTTATCTTAAAATGAGGTAGTGCAGAGCAGGCTGGGACCCGATGGCTAAAAGCAGCTTAGCAGAAGATGATTGAAATCACTCGACTGGTTGTGAAAAGCCCTGGCTGCTGTTCAGGAGACAGGCACGCTGCTAAGTGCTGTTCAGCACCGGCACTGCCTCCACACCTCCCCTCCAGCGCTCCCATGCCCTGGGAGAAAATAAAGACTGATAGTACTCTGTGGGAAAGGTCAAAGCCCAGGCAGGGCCAAGCTTATGCTCTTAAGGAAAAGAAGGCTACAATTTTGAGTAAGTGAGCAACTTCTGGCTTGCAGGAATGTTGCTGATGTAACGTGTGCTTATTATCAAGCCCAAAGCAGAGAGACTGGATAAGGCAGCCAGGCTAGTGGTGGGCAGCCCCAAAGTGGTGGGCTGGGCTGGACCCCTGGGCTTGGGCTGAGGAAGCAGCTTGGTGCATGGGGATCAAGTGCTGCTGGGGAGCAGAAAAGTTTGTAAGTGTCAAGAGTTAGGGCTGGGCTAGTGACTAGATGGATGACAGATGCTCTCTAACCCCTCTGCCTTCCCAAAGCAGAAGAAAAAGGGAATAAAGGAGCGAGACTGAGCAATAAGAAAAGGAAACTAGAACAGCTTTAAGGAAACTAATAACAATAAAATGGAATGTACACAAATACAGACAAAACCAGTATTGACCCCAACCCATGGTGGCAATTCCATCATTGTCACCACTGATGCTGTGGAGCAGGCACCGGGGAAGTCCCAGACTGGACTCAGCAGCAGATGGGAACCGGATTCAGGAACACATGTATCAGGCAGAACAGAGTCCTCCTCAGACACTGGCCAGTGAAGAAGAGGCTTGACACTGACCATGCCATGGGCTGGGATCCCTCGCTGGGCAGTTTGGGGTCCCCTCTCCTGGCCGCTCCTCCCCGCAGGTGCCACCTCTGACTGACTGCACCCCAGCGTG
>JANHGN010023309.1:220747-244044 GCA_024605025.1 Megaceryle maxima | reverse complement strand
GTCCCTTCCAACCCAAACCATTCTATGATTACACATTTCTCTCCCTGAGCTGCACAGTGACACACTCCTGAGAGCAGCCAGGCCAGACTCCAGTAACAGTTAACCAGCTTCCTCCTCATCCCTAATTATTTTCCATCACTCTTGCCTCTAAATTTTTCTTAAATGACAGTATTTCTCAGCCAAGGTATTAATTTCCAGCTCCCAAAAAGCCTCTGCTGTGTGACTTGTGCACGTGGCATCACTCACGACTATCTGCTGCCATTCTGCTGGAGAAAAATGCTGCTTTATAATCTGGCAGTCCATAAATGAAGCAGTTTTGTGTCAAACAGCATCTTTTGACAAACTCACCGGATGAAAGACTTCTTCCTTTTGTGTGACATTTTGCCACGTCTTTTTCTTCAATATTTCTGACATTTTCCCCATTACTGAGATGAAGTTCTGAGGCAAAAGGAAACTAATAGTTTGTTCTTCTTGTGAAAAGAATGGAAAAGGAATGCAATGAAAATTAGAGGAAAAAAATAGGTGATATTGTAGGAAAGTAGAAGATGTAAGACCAAGGATTAGTGCATATGTAGATGCGATAATAAATATCATGAATGCTGACAGTGTAGAACAGCTACATGATCGCATTATCTGACAAACCACCGTCCTGAGAACACAGCACTGACTGTTTTCTGGAGGGGGACCCATTTCTGTGCCACTCAGCAGGAGTTACATGGCTCAGTCTCTGGTTTTTTTCCAGCAGAGCCCACTCTGGGCTGTACTATTGCACCTAGAAATGCAGGCATTTAAGCAATCTCAGTGTGTATAAATACATTTAACATGTATAGCAAGAAAACTGGTGGAAATCTCCCTTTTTGTTTCCATCATTCACATTCTTGCAGCCGTGGAGCAGGTTTGGAAGTCTACTCTCTATTTTCAGGTTGCTTTGCAGTTGCTCCGGGGCTGTCACGGGGCAGAGCCCAGCTCCTGCCTGCTCTGACCAGGCTTTTAAAGCCAGCACCTTTCAGAGTATAAATTGTTCTCTTTGGACAGTTTCTTTTCACTCTCCTATATTGTATTTGACCGGTGTATCTCGTGGATGTGACTTTAAAAAGCCATCTGTTGGGGCTTTTCTTTCAAATTTCAGCAGTGACAGCTTTTTCTTTTTCATTTTGCTTTTGGTTAGTGACGTAGCAGCAGCAGCAGCGTAACCCAGTCCTGCATGTGAGGACTCCTCCTCTGAAGTTACCTTTAGTCTCTGGAGCACCTGCACAGTCGAGGGGCCAAGACCTTCTGGGAACTGGGGGAAATACTGCGTCAGTCCTGCCAAGTTAATATTGACCAGAAAAAAAGAGAAAGGAATCCTGATGCAGAGGTAAGTGAACTATTGATCACAGTTTCTCACACCACGGGACATCTGGACAAATGCCCAGCACTAACTGTAGGGTGGCAATTATTTAATGCATAGGTATTTGAATTTGGATTCTCTGGGCAGCCCCTGACCGCTGCCAGCTCCCAGGTGCTCCCACCCACAGTTCTGGAAAATTTAGGCAAAGAAGCTGTAAGGAATCCCCACAGGTTGGTCCCACAAGAAGACACTGCTGAGTGCAAGTTCTTTAGAGAATATATAGGCAGTTCTATGTAGAGCTATCTGAAGTTGTTTTGCCAGAGTTACACCTGCTGAATATCTACTGCTGGGGTGCGGGTGGTGGAGAAGGGGCTTCTCATTTGTCTCAAACAGCTCGGGTGGGGATGGTGGTGGAATTAAAGGCCAGGAGGATGGAACAAGCCAGACAAGAGATTGTGCAGCTGTCAGACCTCTCCCCTCCCTGTCCTGCACATCTCCTCCCGTGGTGATAGAAGCAAAGATGGGTGCAAGCGCTGGCGATTTGTAGCTTTTCTTTGGAAATTGCCAAGTCTGCGCTGAGAATTTCCCAGGTCTGAAGCATGTGGCTCATCCTCCTCGAGCCTACTGAAGTTTCTGAGGACTGTCAAGTCAGCCTGACCATTTTTTCATTAAACTGATACTTCACCTGCTCAGTTCTGTAGTGTTTTCTGCTGTTCTCTGCTGGAGGGAAAGAGAAGGATGCTCAGTGTGCTTAAGCATCTTCCTAAGTGTTTGTCTAGTTAAATCCTGCACATTGTATTTGACTTTCTGCAAAATAATTATGATGCAATTAGTTATCTGGATTAGTATAAAGCCTCCAATGTTAGATACTCTGCAAACACAAAGGCAGCACTATCATTCCCAGCGGGTCAGGGTTTGAAAAGGATTTCCATCTCTAATTCCACTCTCAATGTATTTTAAAAAGCTTCTACACAGGTAACAGTTAGAGGAGAAATGCTGCTGCCTCTGCTCTGGTGTTAAAGGTGGCCATGGTCACCCAGGTGACACTTCAGCCCTCTTTGGTGATTGTATCCTTATTTTTAGCCACCTGAACTTTCAATAATCATGGAATTCACCGTCTGATGGAGTTTGGGGGGTTGATCTCTGTTTTATGTAGGGCTCAGCTGTCTGAGACTTTGCCTTCCAGGAGTGGTTTTTCTTTTGCATTTGGGGAAAGTAAAACAAGCTGAAAAACAGAAGTAGAAACATAATACAGAATTGTAAAGCCATTTTAGTTTGTGGTTTGAGACGTCCCACGTTCTCTACAGTCATCTTCTATGTTATGATTATTTTTAATACCCAGTTAGGGAATATAGCCCTAAAATATGTTTTTCCTGATGGGAAAAAATATATTAACTGGTAATAACAGTGATAAATTCTTTCTCGTTTTATTCCTACTTTTATTAAAATACCATCTAGACGTTTTCTCATTTGCAATGCAATGCTCTATGACCCGGGGAAGGGTGGCCTTTTTGTTGTTAATTTTAACTATATGTCTTAAAGTTTCTAACAGGAATGTAAAAGTGAATACGGTTATGTCCTTAGACCTCTTTCTGTAGCAAAATACCGAAAAGATATGTTAGCAGAATGCTGATCATTCTTCAGAAATTTTATGTTAAAAGCCTACTTGGCCATGTACCCATGTGGGCACACACGCACAGAGATATGTACACGTATATACACTTCCAGTTAATGTCTCATTGTTTTGCCTCGCAGCTGAAAACCACCCGGTGTGAGAGGTGCAGCCGCTGCCTCGTGAGCGCACGTGGGTCGCCGTGTAAGGTTTTCATGCTTATTACATCAGTTCTTCCCAGTTTTGCTCAATCTAGGACAACATGCACGTAGCACACAGAGTTGCCTGCCCAACCCGGGGCGAGTGCCATCCCCAGTCACTCTCCAGGGGAACTATCACTCCCAAGCTTTCCTCGGCCGTGTCGGAGGTGAGCGCTGGGGGAACGTTGGCAATACGACTTCACACGCCACTATTTCCCCTGGTTTTGTTGGTGATATTTATTTTCTAAGCAAACACAGGAGAACTGATTTTAATAATCACTTTGGCTGTATCGATTACGAGTGCTTTTTATATTCCCAAAATTCTGATTAACAAGAAAGTAAAAACAAGAAGCTCCTTTCTGTATAATACTCTATTTTTATTGACTCTAATTACTTATTGATTTTTCTACTTGAACTGCTGTGTCCACAGCCACTGAACTCCTGTCACGTTCTTGCCTGTCATGACTCATAATTCCTCTTGTGAGTTCATCAGCTTTTATTTAAATGCTCATTTTTCTGGACCGGTTGCTTTTTGCTGCATTGTGCCCTAGAAGATGCGGCCGTAAAGAGTGTTGAAAATGTAACCCCACCCCAGCCAGGGTCCATCACATCCAACAGTTTCATAATGCTCAAAAAGTAACAAAAAATTACTTGCTGGGGAGTCTTTTCTCCCAGTGTGATGTGCAGAACAGCCTATGTTTGCTGACAGCGTCACAGGAGAGCCCTGGAGGACACCATTGAACCCCAGCCATGCTCACAGGACGTGACCCCCCCCACTTCTGTCCTCCCTACACGTGTGCGGCTGGAACCTTCTCGCAGCATCCTTCCGGGTACCGAAGCACCCAGATGCAGCAACACGTCTCTGCTTTCCCTTCACAGCATCACCTAGTCTCTGGTTTTAGGTGTGTCTCCCTGGTGCTCAGCTCTGGTTTAGTTGTAGGTCCTTTACCTGACGCCCCTGGGGGGCTGTCCCCCTTCGATAGCAGTCACGTGGGAGAAGTCCCAACTCCCTGGGCATCCCTGTCCTGCTGCTCACACACTTCTTCCCCCCCTCTCCCAGTACCATTTCATGGCCATGCTATCTTGCTTTCCCCATGCTGTGGACCCCCAGGCTGCTCTCCTGTCCCTCCCAGCCTCTGGCATACCCAGGCCCACCTTATGCACCCCCTCCTTCTGCCCAGTGCCCGTCAACCCCCCCCCCACCTTTGCTCCCCATCATCCTCCCTGCCACACCCATCTCATGGATGCTCACACACCCCAGCAGCTCAGGCTGACAAAGGAAGTTTTTGATCAATACAAACTTCAGACTTCTTCCCCCCATAAAATGTGGTTTTATTCAAACTCAACCATGAAAATGCTGTCGATTCCATGGGGGGTGTATTTTCACAGACAGAAAATCACAGCGGCATAGCAATGGTAGACAGCTGGTGCTGATATTTAAGGAGCACATTCTTCCCATTCTTTCTTTCACTTTAATATCTGGTTTGCAATTTTGTTTTGTTTAAGGTCATAAATTTGAGTACAGAACTTAAAATTGAAATAAAGCACAGCCTTACTTTTTTTCTTCACAGAAGTTTCACTCACGGATATTTTTCACTTCTCCCTGTGTCTAAACATCTTGGACTTGGTCCTTGATTTTTTAAATACTTCAGATATTTGGGGCTGTTCAAGAAGTTTGCTCTCAGCACAGAACTTGTGAGGCAGCTACGGGAAAACCTGTCCTCAGCTGCACCTTAAACATCCAAATCTGGAAAAAGGAAACAGAAAAATTGCCAAGTGGAAGCACCAAGTGCTAGTGACAGCCTTGAATGCCGTCTTCTGAGAAAACTGGAGATCTCTCCTTCTTTTTCACTGCCTAAAGGAGGCTGGCACCTGAGAGTGTGCTTGGTGCTTCTGGGGGGGAGGGCAGGCAGCAGAGCCTACAGCCAAGTCCTCTCAGACAGCTGGAAAAGTCAGATTTTGTGCATAAAGCTGAATAACCCTGGAAGAGGAAGAGGGGGAGGGGGCTTGGGAAACAAGTGGGAAACCTTCTCTGTACTGGAGAACGCTCCGCTGCTGCTGGGGCTGAGTGGGGCTGAGTGGGGCTGGCTGGCGGGGAGGAGGATGCAGCCAGTGGGGACTGGTGCCCTGGCTTGTCCTGCCATTGGACAGATCACCCCGAGCTCTGACCTCTCGGGGAAATGTTGAGTGAAACTCCAAAGAACATTCAAGTCTTGTTTCTCACTCCCCTTCAGGAGCAGTGAAAAGCAGATGGGGAGGCTGGAATGAGACCGTCAATTTAAACCCTGAACAATAATCCAGCTTTCTCTGTGCAGGTGCTGGGCGGGTGGGAGTTGGCTTCCAGTCACCTGAAGACTGCCTCTGTAGGTCAGTAGGTTTTGCCGGGACCCTTGGTGGGACAGGGCTCTGCGAGCAGCACGCTGCAGGGAGCAGTGGGCTTTACTAACCTCTCGCCTTGCCCGCAATGGTTGCGAGCTGTGGTGGTGCTGGTGACGTGCGCTGTGGCGTGATGGGGTGCGTCAGCGGCTGGATCGCACGCGGCCGAGACTGAAAGAGCCGAGGCCGCAGCATTTGCGGACGGCAGAATGTAACCCCCTCCTCCCAGAATGTAACCCCCTCCTCCCAGAATGTAACCCCCTCCTCCCAGCGCGTCCACCCCAGAGAGCTGCAGCAGCAGTTCTACGCCGCTTTCCTGCCGCGTGGCAGCAAAAATGACACACATCAAACGAAACAACTGAGATCTGAGATCTCATCTAATATACATCCTGATTAATTTATCCCTAGAGACTGGAGAATATACTTTTTTTTTTTTTCTTTTCCTGGTCAACGTCAGATTGATTTAAATATTTTGAATATGTTTAATGGAGTTTAAATTATTTTTAGCACAGACTCAACTGCTCTAATAGGATGGGAAACTCTAAGAACTTAGATACAAGAATATTTTATAGGGCTGCTTTATGCTGTGATGCACAGTAAATCATTGGGAAAGGACAGAAATGATTTTTACAGCTGCTCCATCTGAGGACTGTTGTAACAATGCAAACTGCTTTTGAAGGGGAGCAGGTGATTTCACTTCGGTTTGTATCAGCACGGTCGTGATTTAATGTCTTTAAATGGCAAAAAAAACACATTTATTTTTTCCTGCTAGGAGAACATCTTCAATCACCTCAAATACCAGTAGAGATGTAGTCCCCTATGGGATCCCATAATTAGTGCTGCAGAGCACAGAAATCACCCCCGGAGAACATCACAGATTCCCGCGGACAGGGCAAACGGGTGAGATTTGGGGCTTTTTCGTCCCATCGTCACCTGGAGCAGCGGGACGGCAGCGCCGCCGGCACTGTGGGTGGGCACAGGGCCCTGTGCTGCCCACGGTGCTCCTCACACCCCCCTCTCGTGTCGTGCTGGACCTCTGGCCCCTGGCGTGTGCATGTCCCAGGGAGCTCCCCAGGAGAGGGCTGGGCTGTCACGGCGCTGCCGACAGAAAGCACATTTCAAGAGGAGCAAAATCTGGGGTTTGCTGACATGAGTCTGAAATCCCAGTTCTTGTTGATGTTCCTGAAACCTGCTGCTCAGCTTGGATGAAACCTGCAGCTGGGTGTGCAAGTAATATCATGACATGGGGGTAAGTTGGGTTTTCTTTTTCCCCTTTCTGTTGTTTGCTTCTGTGTACATTCTTCTGCTTAGAGCAGATGGGCAAGAAGATGTTTCTGACCAGCCAACTTACCTTTTTGGAGTGCAATTTTAACCTCAGGTGTCCCTGGACCCCCACCTAGACTGGCACTGTCTTCACCTGCAATGTGGCCTCCACTCTCTGTGGTCCCAGGGAGAGCGGGAGGGACCCCCACCTGTAAGGACTCCCCTGGAGACAGGGGCTGCCTGTGGGTCCTCTCCCCTTGCATGTGGATGGCTGGCACTGCCTGGCAGTGAGCCCGGGGGGGGCTACCACTCAGTAGCCCCCAGGCTGGGCCAGCAGTCACCTCTGAATGGATGCTCATCAATTTTCCTTAGTCTGAGCCCCTCATGTTTCATGATTTTCCATCGTGTGAGTCCCAGGAGCCAGTCAAGTGCAAAACCACAGACTCCTGGGATGGTTTGTATAGGAAGAGACCTTTAAAGGTTATCCAGTCCAATGCTCTGCAGTGAGGAGAGACATAATAAAATAACCACCTAGTGCCTGTGCATGGGGTAACAGGTCCTTCCTGCAGCCCTCGGATGCTCTGGAAGAGTGCAGGTCTCGTGTAGGTCTGTGAGTCCTGCGCAGACCTTTTGGCCGTGCCCAGGAAGTCGAAGGAGCCGGAGAAACTGCTCCAGACTCCTCGCAGAGTCCAGCAGAATGTGGAGACGTTTGCAGTAAGGCTCATTCACGTGCAGGTCATTGGCCTGTATCAGGGATGCTGTCTGGAATAACCCCCCACGTGCTGGGGGGGGAGCATCGGACCCTGCCCACGTGAGAAACCAGCAGTGCGAGAACTGCATTTGACCCGAGATGATAACGCTGGTGGCTACTGGCTCGCCCTGTCAAGAGCCAGGTTCCTTGTAACAGAGAGAAAACTACCGATGCATTTAACCTGAGACAGTTCAAGGAACGTAATGAAATGTACTTTTTTTTTTTTCTTTTCTTTTTTTCTCTTTTTTTTTTAACTAATCAGTGGGTTTCATTTCTGTGTGTGGCTCAGCCCCTCTGCTGGCAGTGATCCATGGCAGTTACCTATCCAACTGTGCTGAGGAGAAATCACATGGTCTATTTGTTCCCCATTTTTATTGGGGTTTCTGGTCTTTCCCTTTTGTCAGCACAGTTGTTCTGCATCCCCCTACCCCGGCTCTTCCCCGGCTGTTCTGACAGCAGCTTCTTTTGAAGCCTGGGGACACTGGCAGTGCCACCGCTTGTGGCTGCCTGTGCCTCCAGGGTCAGTGCCCGAAGGACCTGCATTCCCAGGGATGGGGCTGGTGGCTCCAGGTGCTCCTTTCCACCCAGGGCTCATCCTTTATTGCTTGGGATCGGGCTGTGACTATATGGGAATGTGCTGGTAAGCTCATCTGTGCTGACAGGCAACCAGGGCACCCGAGTTTAAACACAGGCGTACGTGTGAGGAGACTGCTGGAAAATGGCAGTTATGGGAGTGGATTTCATGTCTTTTCTCCTTCTACTCGATGATCTGTTGTCATTAAAAAAAGAAAAAAAACAACAAAACAAAGTTATAATTCCATCCAAGGAAGCAGCATGTTCTTGTTACAGAGGAGGGAGAACTGACCGGGTCATTGTTATCATTTGTCTCTCAAAAAAGCAATAGATTTTGATGATAGCCATCAGAAAACCGAGAACAGCCCCACTGTTACAGGGTTCCTCTTAAACAGTGCACGTTACACCCGCTTTGGCCAGCCCTTGAATGCAACAGCTCAGCAGCCACCGGAGACCTAGGGGACTTCATCCCAGCAGCAAAAGGCACGAGAACCAATTCAAAATTCCTGTTCGAAATTTGGAACACATTTTTAACAGCAAGGCTGATCAAACACAGAGCAAGCTGCTATGGAAATGGTGGAGAATCTGCCCACTGGCATCACTAAATCAGGACAGATTTGTCTTTAAGATGATATGCTTGATCTAAACACAACCTGTCAAGTGTGATACAGGGCAAGTGCTGGAATCAAATAGCCTGTCATACAGCAAAGGTCGTATCTGCTGAGATCACAGCCCCTTCCTACAGGACATCAAGGCAGAAGACAGTGACTGCAGATGTGCTTGCATGACAAAGCTCCTGGTGCTGTGACACACACGCTCCCATCGCACCTCCAGCAACTGTCTGGCTTTGGGGTGGTCGGAGCTTTTTTCCCTTTCCCCATAAACCCTCAGGGGAGTGGGCAGAAGGAACAGGTCCATGGTTTGGGCAGAGCATCCGCTGACAAAAAGGCATAGAAATGATACTGTAAAGATCAGGAGACGGTGGCAGCACAGACCCAGCACAGCAGCTTCGGGAGATGGGCTGGTTTGGTCCTGCGAGGTTCGGTTTCCACCCCTACCAGAGCGGCTGTACTGGGGAGCTGAACAAACGCTGGAGCACTGGGAACAGCAGCCTCACAGCGTCTGCTGTAGAGCTGGAGCTGCCCACCCGAGAAAGGCCATGGTAAAACCCTGTCCCAGCTGGAGCTCCTCCTCCCATCCCCCTCCAAAACAAACCAACCCAAGCTAGCAGACTTTCTTTTTACACTTTCAATGACATTTTCTTGGATGCTCTCGTGCAGTGGAGGGAACAGAAAGTGATGCAGCACAGGTTTCAGTTGCACAGGGAGCAGTGGTAAATTGTCTCCTGGGTCTCGGGTTGTGGCCGTGGCCATGGCTCTGCAGCTGGGTTCCTGCCTCCCTGCTGACCCTGATGCTCAAAGTGCTTCTGCATCGCGAGCTTCTTGTTTCTGAAGCAAATTTCCCACTTCTGTTATCTGCTGCTTCCATGTTATGCTTTTAGGATTTGCTTCTACAGGCTCATGCTCTTCTTAATTGCACATGTAGGCTCCCAAGTGTCTTAACAGAGGGGCACCTTCGAGATAAAATAATTATAATCAAATAAAGATAAATACTAATTGTGCAAATAGCATATAAAACAAATAGAACCTTTCCATTTAAAGGCTAAATGTCAGATTTAATGATGAGTGATACAGACTAATTACATGTTTCATAATTCATTAGCATCAATATGCAAAAATGCTTTAAAGCCAGATAAATCGGGCAGAGCAGCCCCGCAGCTCCAGGTGCCAGCTCGCCTGTTGGTCGGTGCCAGATGCAAAGGAAACTGGGGGGTTGTGCTCCTCCTGACCTGCTTTTTGAACCCGTATTTCTGAAGGTGTAAGTGCTGGCACCGCTGGTGTTGGGGGCTGGATGGAGACAGGGCCAGGGTGCCCAGTGCAAGCTGTGCTCCGGCTGGCAGGACTGGCCCATCCCGCTGAACGACGTGCTCCTGCTCCTGCCTGTCCATCACGGCAGCTTCTTTCATGCAGATAGCGCACACGGCATCTGCACTGAATTATTGATGGGGCTGCTTTATCTTGTGGACATCTTCCCAACAGGGTGCAAGGTCAAGCCAATAAAATCATTGCAGAGCGGCAGCACAGCCCGCCTCACTGCTCCTCTTCTAATCGGTGAGCTACAGACACCCACTGCTCTCCAATCTCCTCGAACAACGGAAACTTCTCGTTAAATTCCTTCCCTTTTGGCCGTCTGGGAGAGACTCAGGCTTCCTTTGCTTATTTTTGTGTGGGCATGGAAGCGAGTGCACGGACAGAAAGTGAACCAGCAAGGCTAACAAAGGGACATGGGACACACGGGAACTGCTGGGGCTGAGATCTGGTTAAGGAAACACCCCGTCGGCTTCTGCGTCAGGATTTGCTGCTTCAGCTAAAAGGTAAGAACCTGAAAACACAGCTATGGCTTAAAAGAGCAGCCTGCCCACCGTCCCTCCCCTGCATTCGTGTGCATACGTATGTGTATGTTCCTTTAAACTTCCTAAACCGGGAAGGGTGTTCAATACCACTCCCAAAACTCACTGACATGACTGAGGGGCAGTTTAACTGCCACTGCGAACCAGACAGCTAAAAACCTTCCAAATTTCCTACACTTGGTGACCTCCTGAGGCAAGTAATTTTGGAATCGCCTTTATGTATTGTCTGGGGAAAAAAGAAGTATTTCTTTTAATGTATTTTGATGGAAACAGCAAGGAAGATTATTGAACTCATCTACCTATCTGTCTACTTATCCATGTACTTACTCATCTATGTACTTACCTGTCTGCCTATTTTATGTGCAGGAGACATACAAAGGGTTGTAGCACATGGAATATCCAAGGTAGAAGTTTGAAAAAGCAGAGAAATTCCCTTTCCTGGTAACCAAACCCCTCATGTTTCCCCAGAGAGCATACAGGGCTAAAGCAGGATGGGTCTGCCTTCACAGCAAGAGCAGATGGGGCATGTGCAAAGTAGCACCTTGAGTGGAAGCTGCAGAAGGAACAGATACAGATCTGCTCTCAATGATAGGCACTCTGCTGTGGATGAGACTCCAAGACCAGCTTTGAACTCCATCCTGAAGGTGCTCCTCCCACTTACAGCTTATGGATGGCAGCTCTTGGTGCCGAAGCCAGAGAAGCTGTCTCCAGGAAAGCTGGCTCTGGTGGGATTCATAGAATCATGGAATGCTTTGGGTTGGAAGGGACCTTCAAGATCATCTCATTCCAACCCCCCTGCCATAGGCAGGGACACTTCCCACTAGAGCAGGCTGCTCAGAGCCGCATCCAGCCTCATTCCTCCATGGCAATGCTGCTGCCCCAGGGTCTGTAATGCTACTACCCCAGGTAGAACAGCTGCCAAGGTCTGCAGGAGACACGGGAAATAACCCAGCAGGCTGGGGTGAGTCCTGTGAGTCCTGCCTGGGGGGGGTGCTCCTGCTGCTGCTTGGCCAGGCAGCTCCACACAGCAGCCTCAGAACAATTGTCAGGAGAAAATTTCAAATTCTGTAGCACTTTCCCTGAGCTGATGGAAAGCTCCTGCATAATGAAAAGATAAACCTAGAGCTTCGTTGAGAGATCTGCCCGTCTGAGTGAAATCCTACCAATTTGAAGTTGTTGCATTTGGGAGAGAAAAGTTTGAGTGAATCCTACTGCTCCTGTGACAAGTGATGTCAAATGTGACATGCATGAGGACTATCTTTGCTGGCCTGTTTTAGAAAAGTATGTTGATAGAGCTTTCAAGAAGGAATTGCAATTATTCATGTCCATGGAGCAGTCACATTTGCTGCCATTCATGAGCAGACATGCCCCAGGACTGTCTGAGCAGTCACAGCAGCTTCAAGAGGCAAAGCCTTGTCTTCAGCGAGGTTCCTCGGGTGAGCCAGGCTGTGGTGGCCCTGCCTGGGTCCTGGGGCTGGCAGAAGACAGGCAGGGGGGCTGGGAAGGTGCCAGCCAGGATACCCCTCAATCCTGAAGCACCTGCAGCTCCATGGGGAGAGGACAAGCAGCAAGCTGGCTGCCTTCCTCCAGCACTGTAGTGATGATGGCCAGCCCCCATGGCTCAGAGGGACCTTGTAAGCATCTGGTGTTCACACACAGGCGGTGTCAGCACAAAGAAGGAAGCACCGTAAAGCCTCTGAGGAAACACACCATGTTGCAGTTGCCACTGTCTCGGTGGTGGCAGCAGTAGCACAAGTCCTGGTTTATCTGGGAGGGGTTATAAATTGTTCAATAAAAGCTTTTTATTGCCCCAAAGCCGGTCCCTGCCTGTCCTCTGACCTCTCAGACCTTGACTCCTCCTCTGCCCACTCCAGCATCATCGTTTTCCCCATGAGGACACCTGGTATGGGATGGTACGTCCTTTCCGACTTGCTGTCCATCAGACATCTGCCACTGCAATTTCAACAAACACCGATTTATTTATTTTTTAATTAAACAAAAAAATAGGAAAGAAACACCATGTGGAGTCACTGCTGACTATGCTCCGATTTTAACTTTGCAGGAGATGCTGTTGAAGAGTTAAACCTTTAGATAATCCACACTGAAAGGCCAGTCTTCCCAAAGCATTAATTACTTACTCTGACAGCTTAGTTTTGTGATGTTGTCTCATTACTTTTCTTTGCTTGGCAATATCTGCAAAGCTTTCATAGCAATGATGCACTGACCCTGTATTTCTGTAGCCTCTCTGAAGCTGCTGCTGCCAAAAGTCTGGAGCAAAGTTGGGCAGAAGAGAGCTGTGCTGGAGAGAGGGGCCGTCCTGCCTTGGTTTGGAACAAAGGGAAAGGGCATTTCTGACCTACCATGGGGTTACAGAACACACCCACCTTCTGGAAACATCTCAAACCTTCTTCTTCCTTCATTTAACCTTTTGAAATGTAATAAACAGCTCTTTATTGGATGAAAAACAAAACAAAAACCCAAACAAAACCAAAAAACAAGCGAGTGGATTTCTGAGGTTTCCAAGGCAAAGATGGGAAATCTGTCCAGGTGTGCTTGAGCAGGTTTAGATTTGTTCTCTGTATCCAAAGTTTTGTCTCTTCCCAGCCCCTTTTTGGGCTGGTGATAACCTCCAGAGCTGCAAGCACATGAGGACCAGTGAAGTGTCCTCCCTCCCAGCACCCATGCTCTGAGCAGAGCTCCACCTCTGTGTCCTGCCCACAGAGGACTCAAGAAGTTTGCTGAGAAAATTACCGAAGGCAGAAAAGAAGGGTGGTAAAATACTCTGGGGGTGACACCGTGGAGCATATTTGGAGCCTTTGGGGCATGTTGGCTAGGTCTCTATAACACACTTTTACCTGCTCAGAGGACACTGATGTGCAAAGGCTCCCTGCTCCCCAGCCAAGCCGTGGCTCTGTGCAGGTGAGCACGCTGCCGATTGGCCAAAGTAGGGAAAAAACCCCAACTTTTCTATATTTTTTTTTCCATATAAAATAAAATAACTTGCCCCGTCAAACACCTCCGACTGCGGAAGCTTCGAGCCTGTGGAGTTTGTGAACAGAGAATTTTTGTATCAGTTTAATGTGTTGCTGAATAGCCATTGTGAGATGGCTGATTGGGATTCTCTGTCATACACGTAGAAATGTAGAGAGATGAAAAAGCCTTAAAAACGTGGGGGAAAACAACAAAAATAAAATAGCTGAATGAAATTTGCTCCCGACAGCTGTTGAGCGCTGCACTAACCACTCACTGCTGTCGGTATGTGCTTAGGCACATGATTATGTTTCTTCAACTCTACTTCTACAAAAGTAACACAAAAGAATACTCATCAGCCACAGAACTCCTTGTTTGCATGCTGATATGGATGGACATTTGCATATAAATAATCTGCGCCTTGGACATTTCTGGGCAGACAGATCCAGTGCTACAGGCGTCTGCGAGCGCTGCACGGGTAACAAGATGGTCAGGCTCACCGGCAGCGGCTGCCTGGGCTGGAGCAGATGCTCAGGAGCAGCATTTTCCAGTTTGACCAACTCGAGCAAGTAAACAGAGCATGTGGACCTTGGGAAGATGCAGAAAACTTCAAGTATTCCCACGCTGCATCTCAGTGTTTTATGCCCTCCTCCTTTCAAAGCCTTATCAGCCAGAAAATAGACTCACAGCCTAAGCTGAAGTCCTTGCAGGTGATTGATAAAGGACGTCTTATCTAAGAATTTTCTGTTCAAAAGGAAAACAAGAAGGTAGACCCCTTATTTCTGTAACATCTAAAAAGCAGTATCTGCCTTCAGATATTTTTTTCCTGAGGATTCAAAGGGTGTTGGTGCCCTGTCATACTGATGCAGTAATGACATATATGACACACTGATTAATCACTCCTCCAGTCACCATTCGCTTCCCTTGCAACATAGGTTAGGCAGCAAAGAACTGAGCCTAATTTAGCAAGGATAAATCTATTTATTCCTCGCAGAGTTATTGCACTGTTCGGCACCGCTTTTTCATAGTAAGTTTCATTTACTTTCGACTCTTGACCAAAGAGTATTGATACATACGACCAGCTTTTAAACACCATTAACCCGACGATGTAACAAACATAGAGAAGCCCATTAATTCAAATATACACAACCAAAAAGTCATGCAAACTAAATTAGATATACAGTTTAGAGCAAGAGATGCCATCTGTTCAAACTTTCTAAGGGCTAAAGTAACTGAGATGAAGCCAATTTCAGTAGGCAATAATAAAATTATGCTGCAGAATTACAGACTCCGTGTCTCACAATTTATTCCCTTTCTCTTAGGTGATTATCCTCAGTCACATGAATACAATCACCTTCACCCATACATTACCCCTTCTGCCTTCTTTTTGACTACTAATCTCCACAACCTTTGTCAGGGAAATGCAGAACAGAGGCCGTACAGCTGCTGAAATGGTAGTAGGGAAATGTGTCATTAGTTTCCCAGCAGCAGTAATTTCAAATCTTCTATAAGCTTTCTTCCAATGGTCACCACTTGCTCAATGCAAGCAAAGCAGACGTCACCTTCCAGAGCTGCCCCTCGCCTGCAGTGCATTGAGAGCCGCTGTGTTTATGGATGTGGTGCTGTTTTGCACAAATGTTGTGAGTCTCAGACTGATGTGCACCCAGCTGCCCCAGCAACCAGAACACGTGGGGAAGTCCTAAATCTCTTGTTTGCTGTTAGAACAGTTTATTGCTTCAGACTTACAAAATGTCTCTTGAATAAATCAGAGCTGAATGTTCCTCCCAGGAAGGCAAGTGGCTCCGGTTCCCTGAGATGCCCGGCTGCTGGCACGACCCCAGACACACGGTGCCATCGCTGTGCCCAGACCTGTGCCCCCAGCCCTGGCACCCAGTGCCAGGCAGGCAGCTCCTGACAGACAGACCATTTTTAAGCAAAATGCTGCTCCTGTGCAGGCAGCTCTTGCAGGGAGGGAAAGGTTCCTCCTCTTGCTGATGATACCAAACTGGGAGGAGTGGCTGGCACACCATAGGCTGTGCTGCCATCCAGCGAGACCTGGACAGGCTGGGGAGCTGGGCAGAGAGGAACCTCATGAGGTTCAACCAGGGTGTATGTAAGGTCCTGAACCTGGGGAGGAATAACGCCCTGCACCAGTACAGGGGAGGGGGGACCTGCTGGGAAGCAGCTCCACAGAGAAGAACCTTGGAGTGCTGGAGAAGTTCACCATGAGCCAATCACATGCTGAGATGATGATGAGAATCCCAGCACGGTAGGGGGTGGGAAGGGCCCTCTGGGAATCACCTGGTGCCACCCCCCTGCTCCATCCGGCAGGGGCACCCAGAGCAGGGGGCCCAGCAGCGCAGGGTCCAGACAGGGTTGGAATCTCTCCAGAGAAGGAGACTCCACAACCTTTCTGGGCAGCCTGGCACAGGCTCCCACACCCTCACAGCTAAGAAGTTTTCCCTTATGTCCTTTTGTAAGATGTAATGTCACTGCAATTTACCAGAGGCACAGTGAGTGAAAGAGCTGAGGACAAGCCAGCAAAGCACGGTCACAGGTGAAGTGGGGCTGGACACCGTGAGGTGCAGCTCTTCCCAGCCCGGTCTCTGCTCTCATGCGGTTCTCTTACTGTTTTTATCGGTCTCTTCCTCCCATCCACATTTGCCCCAGCCTTGCAGATTTTCCCAAACCACCTTGAGTCTGAGCTGACAGTACAGGCTCTCTTGGCTCTGCTTATCTGCAAACATAATTTTGCCCCCGTGGCTACTTTTCACTCCTTTGAAAATGTCAGGGGCTGCTCTGCAAGGGCCACACTGCCCATTAACGTGCTGCTCGATTGACCCTTGGGTAACGGCGACCGAAATCCTCTCCCGCGGGAGGCTATTTGGCACTTTGGGGATGATTCACCTCCCAGAGTCATCACCGCTGTCCCCGTGAGCCCGGCGGGGACCATGAGCCGGGGGGAACAGCAAGAGCCGCCTCTCCACGCTGCTGCTGCTGGCACGGAGGAGAGAGAGCGCGGGGTCACCAACCAAGCTGCTGCCTGTGCCCCGCTGAGCTGCAACCCTGCAGGGACTGCTGCTGCTGAGCCCCCACCCCAAGCCCTCCTCAGCCTGCCCACGGCCTGGATAAAACCTGACCTCACCTTGGAGCTGGACCCGGGTCTCCACCTGGCAAAAGCGGAGCTGCTCTCGGACCAGCCTTTCTGGCTGGGTGCCTTTGAACAAGGTTGGACTGAGGAGCTGAGTGAAATTCCTGATCCTCCCTCTTCAAGAAAAAAAAAATCAGAGAATCAGAGGATGGTTTGGGTTGGAAAAGACTTTTAAAGCTCACCTAGTCCCCCCACAGCATCTGCAACCAGAGCAGGGTGCTCAGAGCCCCGGCCAACCTCCCCTGCAATGGGGCCAGGGATGGGGCAGCCACCACCTCTCTGGGCAGCCTGGGACAGGCTCTCCCCACCCTCAGCACCAACAATTTCTCCTCTCCAGCCTGAATCTACCCTTTTTAGTTTAAAACCAAGCCTGTACTTTCCTGCTTCAGTAGCTTTACTGCTGTATTTTGTGATTCAGAGGATGGAGCCATTAATTAACTGAGTAATGACCACATTGCAAGGGGAAGTGGGGAGCAGTGGAGAAGGGGTGCTGAAGAGGGGGTGTGAGAGAAGGGGTGCTAGAGAGGGGGTGCTGGAGACGGCAGGGGTGCTGGTGAAGGACTGATGGGGAAGGGGTGCTGCTCTCAACAGTGTTGACTCAAGAGCAGCCAAGCTGCCCTGGGAACATCATTTCCTTATCTACTGGGAGCACAAACGTGTTCTGTGCTGGGAGAAAGCTGTTTGTCACCGAGGACAAAGTACAACCCCACCAGTATCAACATCATTTACAAAACAAAGGCTCCTCAGAAAAAGGAGAAAACAAATAAAGGGGGCTTTTTTGGTTTATTTCCTGACCCCAGCCTGGACTGCTGAGTCCTGCTTTCCACTCCTTCCAGCCTCGCCACCCCAGCTCAACCCCTGAGCTGGGCTCACCACGTCCACATTGCCCCATCAGGAGCAGGGTCTTTGTATGTGCTGTGCCAGGTCCAGCAAACCAACCTGCAGCAGAGTCTGCCAGGTATGCTGGTGCAGAGGGGATGGTATTTGACTAATTTCAATGTTAATCACTTTTCTTCAGAGACATTAACTTCAAGTTCAGCTCAGAACCTGAATTGACTGTCACCCTATAACCATTTGGCTTCCTAGAAGTGAAATGATGATGTAATTCCCTCCAAAATGTGTTACTGGGATCGGACTGACAGTGTGGGCTTCCTGCAAGTAAAGCAAGCTATTATTCCTTCTCATTTGTGCCACTGCCGTTAGGGGTTGGACTCGAAGATCTCCAAGGTCCCTTCCAACCGCTGACATCTTGTGATCCTGTGATCTCCCCATCCTGTGATCCTGTGATCTCCCAGACCAAGAACTGCATGCGCACGCCGTTCTTAGTGTCTTGATATTTTTCTCCCTCTTTCTTCCCCTCCCACTGCAATGTTAACTACCGGCAGGAATGGGGTTTTTTTTGTTATTATGTTTCTGTTAAAAGCCTCTGATCTAAATATTCCTCAGGGGAACAGTATATCCCCCAAAAAATACTAATTTTGTCATGGAACACTTGATCTTTGACACAAGCACACTGCCATGCCACCGAGGAATAACAGGCGATATGTCGCCTTCCCTCTGCATTTCAATCACAAGCAGCATTTCCTTAGCAGAGAGGAGAGGTTAACAGGGCGAGTGCTGTGCTGCTGGAAGGGCTGAGCGCGCGGCCTCGGCTCCGGAGCCGAGCGTGGCACCTGCCTGGAATGGCAATGGTGGCAGGCGCCACGCCGCAGCATTTCTCTTCTGCCCCCACACACACATCTCCCGCGCTCTCAGCCGCCTATTTCCATCACATTCTTCCTGTACTTTGTATCCGTTGTGCTTTGTCTTTCTCATTTTTCAGGAATTCTTCTGCCTGAGGGTTGTGCATTTTTATCCGTGCAGGGGTTTGGGAGGTGGAGGGGTCGTCAGACCTCGATGTCAGCCAGGAAAACAGCGTCTGAGGAGAATTCTTTTAGCCTCTTCGAGAGCCGCAAGCGGGAGCCACAGTAGCTGAGCATGTGTTAAAGTGTTCAAAAATCAACCCAGCGAGGGGTGCCTGGCATTTGTCAGAGATATTTATGATTCTGCGGAATTAGCAAATCACATTTAAGGGTATGAGTCTTTTTAGCCTGAAAACAAAAATAAAGCAGGAACAGTATTGTGGAGGTCTAGAATATGGAAAATGAGTCAAGGGAAATAACAAACCTTGTTTAAAGATGACTTGCTAATGAGATATGACAATAAATTAATCTGGCGTGACTTGGGTGGTAAACACACCAGCTCCGACTGGTACCGAAGAGGGAGCGTAAGTAAGTTTACTGCCGTCCTTTACGGGCAGCTGTAGGAAGACCCGTCAGTAATAACATTCAGGGCAAATTGTGATGAGACAGGATTTTTGTAACGGGCTGGGGAACCGGCCTGTGTGAAGAAAGTGTTCAATGCCACAGTAAATGGGTTTAAGCTGCAGTCTACGAGAGCCTTCCCAGGTCTCCAGAGGGTCACAGGTTCTCATCAGAGATCCACTGTCCAAGTGTTTTAGGTTTCTCCCTCTTCTGTGCTGGCTCTTTGCTTAACCCTGGTTTCTCCCTGCACCACCACTCTTATTTTCCTATCCAAATTGCACCTCTTGAGCCCACTCTGCCATCCCAGGGTGTTCTTGTTAATGCTGAACATAGTCCGGGTATACTTGAACCTGCCCCTTCTTGCTGGTGGCAAAAGGGTGATGCTCAGACCACCAGCTTACAGATATTGTCACTGAGAACTTCTAATTAAAGTAGCTGCTAAAAATCCTCAAATAAAATGTGATTTAGGGTGGGTTGTTTATTTTTTGGTTTTGTTTTTTTTTTTCCCCCAAAGAATGCAGTGAGCATAACAAGTAGGTTACAAATGAATGTAACTGTAAATTAAAAAAGGATGTGTAATAAGGAGCCTGGTTAATCGTGACTGTTGCAATAGTAAAAGTCGACACCATGGTGAAAATAAATTCTGTTTATGTATTGCTTGTGAGCAAGCCATTCGGTACAGAATAAAAGCTAGAGAGAAAAAGCTTTTACAATTCTATTAGTTGTAATGGATTTGTAGGTTTAAACATGCCATTTATCATCTGAGTTCCACCCAAAAGGAAAAGCAATACATAGAGCTAATTAAATACCAGTGCCAGTAATTAACTATTCCCCAGATGTTTCTGTTTTCCCGAGATGAAAGTGTGGATGCCATTCTCTATGTGACTTCACAGAAACACGGCATCGTGCAGGGGGATTGCTGGGGGCAGCTGGGCTTCTGTGCCAGACCCATTGCCAGCTGAGAGCCCTGCCCGGCTGTTGGCATCTGGGCTTTGTGAGGCAGTGAAGGGTCATAGGATTGTAGAATAGAATCTTTTTGGTTGGCAGAGCCCTTTCAGCTCCTGGAGTCCAACCAGTCCCCCAGCACTGCCCGGGCACCGCTGACCCATGGCCCTCAGCACTACAGCTCCACGGGGGGCTTGGAAACCCCTCCAGGGGTCACGGGGACTCCACCCCTGCCCTGGGCAGCCTGGGACAGCCCTGCACAACCCTCCAGGGGAAGAAATTGTTCCTCAGCTCCAACCTAAACCTCCCCTGGGGCAGCTTGAGGCCGGTTCCTCTTGTGCTGGCGCTTGTTCTTCGGGAGCAGAGCCTGAGTCCGCCCGGCTCCAACCTCCAGTCAGGGTCACCCCGGTACATGGCATGTCTCGTTCTGCCTTGTCTGTGTAGCACTGATTAATCACTTCATCCCTGGTTCATACTGCAAACACTTCTTGAGTATCAAAGCTCCTGTCTCTGGGCTGCATCAGAAGTCTCTGTGCTTTATAGGCTCAGACAAATACCAGCTCAGAATTGAAGCCTTGGTTCTCTCGAGACTGTGTGCCCAATGGATTAAACACACTTTTCAAATAGTCTGCTAAAGCTTCAAGCCAAGAGAAAAAAAAACCATCTCAAATCTCTTAACAACTGCGCCTTTCTGTATCAGTTGCAGCAAAGCTGATGCATTATGAATTTTAGGGATGCACTAATGTTCGTGTGACCTGAGCAAAGGGACGGCTGGGTTGACAGCTCTGCCCGGTGCTCCCGAGGGGTGGCCAGCAGGCAGGGCTCTCTGTTAAGAGGCCGTGATGGAAGCAAAGGTCCTGGGAAAGCCTCGAGAGCCAGCGTCTCACTCTGTGCGGCCGTGCGGGGCTCTCGCCAGAGGGGAGCACAGGACTGCCAAGGACCTCAGATCCCCCTGCAGCTGGTCACCAAAGCCCATGCTGATCTGGGCCAGGGCAGCACAACTATCCAGGCGGGTGCTGGGTTTGCTGGTGCTGCTGTTGGCCCATCTTTCAGAGATGCTGAGGTCTCCGGCTGTGTTTACTGTAAGAGCTATTGCATTTTGCTATGGAGACAATGCAGGTTAGAAACCACCGCTAGTAGGTCCATGAAAGCAGAAGATGCAGCCCAGGTGTATGCAGCATAAGGATGTAAAGTAAATAAAGGCTGCACCGATGTAATCAAACCCTTTCTCCCCTCTGCCAAAAGCCAGGGTTGGCTCCTATCTGGACTAGACTCATTTCAGGGCTCTTGGAGAAAACGTGCGTCAGGGGAAGGCTGCTTGAGAGCTACCACATCATCCTCCTGCTGTGGCCACGCAGCCCTGCACACCTGGCCCTGGGCCACCGGCCTCATGCACATCTGGCCACTCCATGTGGGAAACCCTCTCCAGCCCCTGCGCTGAGCCCGCCTCAGCTCACCACACAAATGACTGGAATGCCTGGGGCTGGCCACTGTGCGGCTGCCCGGAGCAGCAGCCCAGCACAGGAGGGGCAGAGCTTCTCTCCCAGCTCCTGACACCCCTCTGCACCCAGGTCAGCTGGGAGGGGTGTGTTGGCCCCTTTCCCTAACTCCCACCCTGCTCTCCTCCCCCTTGCTCTCTCACAAGCACCTGGGGGTGCACATATTGCCACACTGCCCACCTCCCCCGCTCAGAGAGTGGCACTTTTGGATGAGGAAATGATCAGGTGAGGGAAGAACTTCTTCCTACTTTCTAATCTAAATCTCCCCTCTTCCAGTTTGAAGCCGTCACCCCTTGTCTTGTCACTACAAGCCCTTGGAAAACATCCCTCCCAGCTTTCTTGAAGATCCTCCTATCTGAGGAAAGATCTATCTTTCTAAGAAAGAGTATCTATCTTCTAAGAAAGAGTATCTGACTGAAAGGCCCCCAGAAGGTCTCCCTGGAGCCTTCTCCTCTGCAGGCTGAACCCCCCCAGCTCTCCCAGCCTGGCTCCCAGCAGAGGGGTTCCAGCCCTTTAATCTATTTGATACTTTAATCTATTCTGTGTGAGGGGCTACATTTTATAACTACCTGGAAGCACCTAGCCTGTGATTAAGCCAACCAACCAGCTCTTTAATGCATCCTTCTAGTCTTGGTTCCATGAAACGTGTTGGCTCCTATTCTGTTCTGTTTCCACACGTGCTGGAAGTGCTGGTTTTGAGCGGAGCACTGAATGCTTAGATGGGCTGGCGAGGACTGTTCAAAAGGAGATGCACCAAATAGCCTTAAGTGCTCTCTTCAAAAGGGAAACAGCAATTATCTCTGTCTGAAGGAAGATAATATATAAACGTGACAGAAAGTCTTTCCAATGCCTATAATGTAAAATGTCATAATGGGATAAAAATAAAGTGCTTACATTTAGCCAATTAGCTCAATAAAAACATTCCAAAGGTTTCTGAAGGCGAACTCTGTCTTCTAGTAGACGCACGGATCGCTTATTGCGTTGCTGATGCTGATTCACCTGGTGACCTCAGGTCCTCTGGCAGGGTCCCCTTTAGCAAAGCCCACATCATTTACCTGCTCTCTTGCTGGTTTTTTTCTGGCGTCCATGGCCGTGGCTCGACAATCTGGAGCTGGGCTGCCGAGCGCTCAGCAGCGTTTCAGATTTATAAAGGTGGAGGGCTGCACACACCGCACGAGGATTTTCAGGGAGCAGGTGACTCCTCGTTATAAATCACAGGCAGAAGACACATAATCATTTGTTATTAAACGAACAGAGAATAAATCAAACACGAAATGCAGCTCTAAGAAACACAATGAAAATGATGGGGCAGGTAATGGGAAAAAGAGGCAGCCTGGCAGGAGCTGGGGCTGCGTGGGACAAGCCCTGGGCTCACGGGGCTGCGGCTCGGTGGCAGCAGTGATGATGAGCAGCCCCGTCGCGACGTGGCGGGGAACGTTTCCTCTGCTTACACAACGTGGCCTGGCTTCTTGACTCCAAGGAGGCAGCTGATTGGGATCAGAGAGCAAGTACCAGGGAGCAGTAGCTTATGGGAAGAAGAGGAGGAAGCTTTGTACCTTCTGTTAGTAAATTGATCACAGTTTATGGAAAGTGAAATTAATAGTCCCCCAAACCTGGTGCTGGAATGGCTGTGTGAGAGCAAGGGCTGGATCCCCACCCACATCAGCCTGCAGACAGCTCCCTCTGGCATCTGATGAGTGGCTTCTTTCTTCCAGACAATTCTCCAGCTGAAGCACATGCCTAATGTATCACAGAACCCCAGCGTGGTGGGGACTGAAAGGGCCCTCTGGAGATGCTCTGGTGCCACCCCCCTGCTCCATCCAGCAGGGGCACCCAGAGCAGGGGGCCCAGCAG
>JANHGN010023309.1:151259-166676 GCA_024605025.1 Megaceryle maxima | reverse complement strand
TTCCCCTCCAGATCTGTCCAGGGCTGCAGGGGTGGAGTCCCCGTGACCCCTGGAGGGGTTTCCAAGCCCCCTGTGGAACTGTGGTGCTGAGGGCCATGGGTCAGCGGTGCCCTGGCAGTGCTGGGGGAAGGGTTGGACTCTGTGATCTGAAAGGTCTCTCCCAAGTAAAATGATTCTGTGGTTCTGTTCTAGGTCTCTGTGGCTGCACAGGTTCAGCCGGCTGCTGAATCAGTCTGTGTTGAGTCAGTGGTGCATGCAGAGCTGCTGATTACAAGATAATTTGGTGACACAAGGCCATTTAATGGGCTGAGCGTGGATATGTTAATAGAAACCTGTCAGAAATTAAATGTACAACTCCCCAAACACATCAACTTTGTTGAGATACGCCGTTGTCTTTATTTGTAGTTGGGCAACACACTTCATTACAGTGCGACTGAGTCGATGAATCTGAACGGAAGCTTTAGCTTTAAAATAACATTCTCTAATAAGTGCATTCTGAACTGGTTTTAACCGTTAGCGTGGCAGATTCTGAATGCCTGGTGATGGAAAGACTTAATGCCTATTAATTAGTATCACTATTACTATTTTCGTATTAAATCTCCATGGTAATCACACTGAATGCCAGGAGAATATTAGGCTGGATTTTGATGTGAAGAGTTCAGACCATTGCAACAATATTCCCAGCTTCTCACCGGGGTTACTGGGGAACACAACTGCAGATTTTGTCCCTTTTCCTCAAGTCCTGTAACTTGCGGGGGATAATTTTCAGAAAAGCAGCTACTCCTAATTTCAGGAGTTGCCCTGGGCTGGGCTGGGGTTCTTTATCCCCAGCAGCTGGGAGGGGCCACACCTGGGATAAACACCTGAGCCAGGCAGGGGGAGAGTCTGCACCATACTGAGCCCTGCCACTATCTAAGGGGAGGGCTCCTTGTTTTCAGTTTGTTCCAGTGTGTGTCTTCAGTGTGGATGGAGCAGTGAAAATGGCATCTTGGGTACAGGTAGAGCCTTCTGCTTTCTGTTGCTTGCCTTGTCTATCATTTCATTTGTACTATTGTTATTGCTGTTATTTTCTTCTCTGTTTTGTGATGGTTTTTTAACTGCCTTTATCTCAACCCATGGCATCTCACCTTTTTTCTTCCTCCCTGTTCTCCTTCCCATCGTGGAGCAGGGGATGGAAGCAGTGGGTGAGTGGCTCTGTGGTGTTTAGCTGGTGGCCAGCATGGGGCTTGAAGGGTTGAGCTCAACCCTCATCTGACCAGAGTCTGTTAAAACAATTATGTTGTATTCAACTTATATTGGTTAAACAATGCCTGGTCCCAGTGCTGGTCCACCTGTTTGTGTGGTGGTTACAGAAAGCTGTACCTGTTCTCTGGGGTGCTCTTTATCATCCTGGGGACGTGGGTTAGGTGTTGTTGCTCTAGTAGACACTGTCAGCTGAGGAGATGATGGTACCTAGGATCGTGAGGCTAAGCTGGTCTGTGTGTGCAGCCCTCTTGTTTGTCAGTGATCCCACCCAAGCTATGGGCAAGACAGCCTTTGAGAATTCTGAAAGCCCTTGGGATGTCCAGGCCAGCGTGCTCTTGCAACTGTGTCTCCTGAATCTGTCCCAGATCTTGTGTAGGGTCACTCAAAGTTATTGAGGAATGCTCCCCAGAGATCTGCTCTGAGGCTTACGAGTGGCAGGGTGCGTGGGAGAGCGTGGGCAGGTGTCTGAGGCAGTGGTCACCCCCAGGGTTTTGGACTTTCACCCCTGAACAACTTCAGGACCCTGATAAATTAGTAAAGTATTTGGCAAAAGTATGTTGTCAGCCTGGCAAAGTACCCTTAAGGGAAAGAGAAGGTCTTTGGACCCAAAACCAAACCAGCAGAGGCACTGCAGCTATTCCAACCCTTGTGACAAGCCCTGTGGCCACTCTTCAGATTGCAGCACGTGTTTCATTCGTTGTGCCACCAGTGGAGTGTCTGCTTCATGCAGCTACATCCCTTGTGCCAAGCTCCAGCCTCATCTCTCACGAGATCGCTTTTGAGATTGAACTTCCACCAACCAGAGCTCAGAAACTGCATTAAAGAACCTTTTCCTGACTGGAACACCCAGAAATACATGGACACCATGAACGAGGCTTCCTCTGTGCGAAAATATTTAGACTTAATGGGATTTTCTGTGGTCTATGTTTTTCTTTTTCAGGAAGGTTTTTCCAGAACTCTTTTAGTGCTTGTTGTTGCTGTTTGTTCTAAATGTTCTAAAGGAACCTTTGGTGTGGGTTTGTTGGAATGGCTCCCACACTGGCTATACCTGGGTGGAGAAATGGTTTTCAGAGACTGCAGAACATGGAGGAATAGCTGCCTAGAAGGAACTCTGTGACTGTTTCCCAAGGACTAGTGAGTTCTAGAGACAAGGTGGTCTGGAGAACTTTATAAATAGTCATGTGGGAGCTACCACACACCAGTGCCAGCCTCTGCTGCTGAGCACAGGTCTGGGACTGGGCTCCCATATGGGGCCTCAACTGGGTAATGAGCAGTGGATCTGTGAGGCAGCCAAGTGAAGTTGTGAACATGCCCATGAACAGTTACCCACTGCCGTCAACAGGATCAAGTTATCCTTGCTAATTACAACAGCCTAATGAATGAAAGGGCTTCTACAAGAAGTTCACTGTGACCTCTGCCTCCTGGCACCGTAGCTCTCCTCAGGGAATGGGGAACTCGCAGCAGAAAGTTACTCTTGTTTTCATTCTACTCTTTTACCATGGTGGGTTACAGCAGAGAGAACCAAGTGAGAAGCAGCATTGCCCTGCTCCATCCCCCCATGGTGGTTCTGCACCTGTAGGATCACTCCTCAGCCCCACAGCTGCCGGTGAAGCAGGAAGAGCAGGGGCCTGTCTTTGGCAGCTAGGATAACTTTCGTTTCTCCCAGCTCCACATAGCTGAGGGTGCATTAATCCTCCTTAGCCCCGGCGTCTCTGCGGGGGCTCACGCACAGTTAGAATGAAATCCTTGCCTCGTATAAATGTTAGACCTCTAAATCCGAACCAGTTTTCTGGGCTCCCTTTAGAGCCTGCAGGGAGGAATGGGCAATTCATTCCCATCCCTCTGACTTCCCCACATCACGACTGCCCTTCTGACATTCTCATTTCTCTTCATTACTTTTGAGCAGCATCCAGGGCGACTTACCCTGATTAAAAGCCTGGCTCTCGGCTGTCTGAGCCTAGACACCCCCTGTCTAATGCTCTCCCTTTCCTACTGGAGACACTGATTTCCAGGGCTCAGCTCCCCTTGCTGTAAGAGTGCTTTGTCCCTGTGTACCTGGTAATGTTTATTCCCAAGGCAATGACACCGTGCAGAACAAAGCCAGCCCTACCACTCCACTGGCATCGCCTCTGCCACCCACTCTGTGTGGTAACCTCCTTACCAGTGCTCTTGGCAGTGATGACACATTTCAGAGCAAAGGTCTGAGAACAAGTGTTACAGAACCTATGAGCCATCCCTCGGTGGGTTCCTCGTAAACAGCACCTCTCAGGTATTCATGCTTTTCAGAGAAATTGCTGCAGTGCTTCCTCTTAAAGAACCCTGGCTGAATAAAATAATAGAAAGGAGGGAGCACCATTTTAAAGTTAAGGGTATAAACTGTGTAGATGGAGAACAGTATCACCTGGACGGTTAGGGTGGGAAAAGCCATCGTTAATTTCAGTTTGTTTTGGTTTTTAAGATCCAGAATTCACATTTGTGGCATTTCTTTTCATTTAATAGAGATGACTGTGGTACAACTGAGCAATGTTTCTGAAATCCATTGTAAAAGCATGGGACACAATCGGACACTCAGACAGCTCCCTGAACAAGGGCAGGCAGGAGCCCTGTGTCTCCTCTGCCTGGTCTTCTGAGGAGGCTCCTGGAGTGGCCAGAGAGGGTTGTGGCAGCCAGGCTCAGAGGCTGTGTGGAAAGGCTGCTTTCTCTGCCACACTTGCAATTTACAGCAGCTGGAATAATGGCCGTGGGATGGGGTCCCACAGCTGCTTCTGGGTGTGGAGGGTCTGTGCTACCCCCTTGAATGGGACAATGCTTGGCCACAGTCTTGGGAGCAGAATGGGAGTAAAGTCGCTCTTCAGAGACTTTTTGCCATAAAATCTTTGCACTGTGTAAGCTGAGGGGGTTTTGTGTGTATTTCGAAGTCCATTTCCCAGAAGCAGCGCTGAGAAGTTAACCTGGGTTGGTTGCAGAATGTTCTAAAAGGAACGTACCTTACCAAAGGGAGAAAAGGACACAGCTCAGAAAGGAGCAGGAGCTGCTGAAAAGGCTTGTGCTGTCCATGAAGGCAGCTTTGCATCCACACCAGTCAGCTTGAAAATCGTGTCTCCCTCCCTAGAACCACCAGAAGCTGCTGGTTTGTGAAGGGCTGGCAGGGGCTGCGTGGTGGTGTTTGGAATAACAAAGCCAGAGAGGAGGGTGACCCACCTAAACTGGCCAAGAGCAGTCACAGACTCAGTCCTGGGCAAACACCGATCATCACCCCCTGCTTTTCCAGCAGGCTTGCAGCAAAGTGGAGTTTGTGATGACCAAACAAGTTTTGGTTAAAATAAATATATTCTTCAGCGTTGCCTTTCCACATTTGTTTCATGGTTTACCCCATGCTCAATTGTTCATCTTCATCTTGCAAAAAGCTGGCTGGAGTTGGACTTGTGGAAGTCAGTTGTCAATGTTGTCCTAAGTGGACCCAGTTTTCTCTGCTCTTAAACAATTCCAGTGATGCTGGTTCCATGTGTCCAGCCTGTGGGATGCCTGGATAACTGAGGACCAGTCCATGCCCACCACTGAAATGCCTGATGAAACGGGACTATCACGTGCACCTTGGAAATACCGAGGAGCTGATTGAGCTGTGTCCTTTCTCAAACCCTGCAAAAAAACAATGGAGGGGAATAGGGAAAACCTACAGAAACAGAGTTTGGAGTCGTAAAAAATAGATGTTTGCTTCTAAACCCCTTTTGCTCACTCATCTCATATTTTTTAATCTCTGAAGATGCCATCTTGCTTGGAAATGCCCCAGTGGGTACGATGAAATTTATTAAAGGCATAACATAAATGCAGGTTAAAATTGCTCAAGTGCTGGGTTTTTTTGGCTGGAACTGTTCACCAAATTGAATCTAATTTGCAAAAGATTGCAATCAACCCCAAGGTAAAATTTTTGGTTTGACTAAGACTTCCTGCCTTTCCTGGATGATTACTGCTTGCTTTGCTTTATAGGCTGGAATTGTTCTCTTATTAGCTTTTTATACCTGAAGATTGTGATGGCAAAAGGGAATGATGGCACTAAAAGATTAAAATAAGCTTTTTTTTTTTTTTTAATAAGCAGACCTCATTTTTTTTAACCAGGACTTTTTTTAGATCACTTGCACACAATGCAAGTTAAAAAGATGCCTTTTTTTTTCCTCCCTTTTCATTTTGAATTCCTGTGACAGTAAAAAGCAAACAGACTTTAAAAATAATGACTCCTGGTTTGAAATCTTGACTAATGAGGTACAGCCTGGTTGAACAGCATTGTTCTGAAGGTTTAAAACATGGAATTAAAATTAAATCATTATCACAACATTAACTGCAATGGTCATAGCTTCCAAAAACTCATTAAAATGGCTCCTAAAAAGGGCACGGTCACAGTGGAGTAAACCCTGGACTCATTAGAGAGCTGCTTCTGGTGCCCACCAAGGGGTGACTGATTACCAGTGAAGTTTTGCCAGTGGATATAGTACTGGAAAAGGAATTGCATCTTCGATGGTCTCCCAGTTACTGAAGAGGTCATTGCAGTATCTGGGAGTGACTTACGGGGCTGTGCAGTGATTTCCATCTCCCCCGTAGCAGGTACGATGCCGGTTCTGCACACAACCTCCACAGGGCTTTGGGCAAATAACTGAAGCAAATAATCTGTTTCTTGATTAATTTTGTCCGTGCTTTCTTTTCCTAGTGAAATGTCCTTGAGCTTATGACTCTTTTTTTTTTTTTTTTTTTTTTTTTTTTTTCCCCTCTGGAAAAATTTATTATTCAGATTTATTCCTCCCTCAGATTTATTTGCAGACTATTTGTATTTCAAGCTTCCTCCAGGACCACCCTCAAACCTCTGAGTGAGCCACCCCCTGCACCATGTGCTCAGCTACTGCTCCCACTCCCCTCCCTGCACTCGCTGAGGTACTTGAGCACCCCACAGCATGCTGAGGTACTAAAAAAAACTTTTATTTTCTTAGCATTATGAAAATAGAGGCCAGAGAACGTGCCTTGTTTTCAGAGAGAACTTTGCCTCTCTGGATTTCTCTTAAATACATCTCCAGTGATAGCTGTGGCTTTCTGGTGCCACTATACGCGTTTGGGAGTTGCAGTGTCAGAAACAGCAGCATGTACAGTGTTTCTGGGTTATGATGAATGATGGGCTGTTTGTGGTAAGAAGCTTCAGAAAACATCGTGGGGTTTTTAGGAAGACTTGTGCTTTTTGTGAGTAGTGATTCTGAGGGTTATTAAATGGAACGTTCTGGCAAGTTGTCATTTGCCTCAATTCCTATGTTCTTACAGCAAATTATCCCAGGGAATGTGGGAAAGAATTCAGCTTATTGTCAGGAGGGAAAGAGATGAAGGACTTGCCTGTCCCGTAGGTTGTAGTGCGCTGTAGAAATATGTAAACTAACCTTCAACGAGCAATTAAAAGGAGAAGCTGTTCAGCCATGGCAACGTGGGGTCTTGCAGAAGTTTTTTGTTTTGTTTTGTTTTTTTTCTAGAAAACAAAATGAAATAGCCTACAGAGCCTGCTTCTGCTGCTGGAGCACATCGAGCATCTGAGCTGGCACATCTGAAAGTAGGTTGATTTTTCCTAAAGGGTGTTGAAATCTGTTGTGCAGAGGACACAAGAGAAGGAGTTTCTGATCTTTTTTTTTTCTTGAATTTTTTGAATGGCAGACTGGCAGCCAGAGGTGGGGATCAGAGCAAAGTGTGTCAGAACAGCTTCCCAGTAAGAGTAGCAGCCATTTAAACAAGGTTTGGATGTGACTGATCTCCTCCTGGCAGCCTTTCCCAGCCAGCCAGCCTGCCTTTCATCAAGCCCTGGCTCTGACAGGCACCTTGGGATAGCCATGAACATCTAACAGCTTGTGGTCAGATTAAATGTGGGCTGATTAGATCAGAACTTTTTGGTGGTGTGCATCAGCTGCTATCACGCTTATCCTGAGTCCACCACCCCTTGGCTGTGTATCCCCTGGTGAGCTGGGAAGTTGCAAATTTGTCTTGCTTAGAAAAACTATTTTTCTCAGAACACCATTAACTGTCTACAGTGAAAAAGCTGAAAGCTCCTGGAGATGAACTGGCTGGCCCATGTGGCTGAAGGCAGGTGGTAACCTGCAGTGATGAACAGTTCTGCTCCCTGAGTTGCTCTTGGAGTCCAGAGCACTGCAGTCCCAGGCTCCCTCCGGGGTTCCACAAACTGCTGCTGAGGCAGAACCTGGCTCTGCTTCTGGGACAGCACCACTCCTGATGAATAGTATAGATGGATGGGGCCATGATAGGTTTGGGTCTTCACCTTAACACAGTCCCTCCAAGCTTTCAACTACAGACAGCCCACAAGAAGAGGCCAGGCACCATGCTGTCTGCTGGGTCTTCTGCCCAAGGGCACCCTGGGGTCCCATGGACACCAGCTATTCTGGACTGTGTGGCTCAAGATCGGGATTCTTCTAGGGTAGAAAGATGCCTTCAGTCACTGGATGCAGCCACGTTCTATGTCCAGCCAGGGCTTGGGACAGTTCTAGCTGCAAACCATCTGGTTTCTTCAAATATTTCAACTGAGAGGTCTGGGGTGCCTGAAAGCTTCAGTCCCTGTTCTGACAGTACTGGTATGAACGTGCAGTGAGGAAAAGAGCAGCCCTGTTAAGAATCTGTATGATAACCTGTTCTAACAATATGGGGTTTTCAGTCTTTTTCTTTGTATTGCCCTCTTCCTCCTTTTCCCTTTCTTTTTTTTTTTTTTTTTTTTTTTTTTTTTCCTGTTTCTTTCTTTTTAACCTGCTGTGCCGCCTTTTTGGCCCTCCAAGGCCAGCAAAAACCTTCCCCACCTCCTGGATTGTAAGTAGAGCAACCAGGTAATTCACAGTGCCATGCCATCAGGTAGCGTAGGGTGTCTGCAGCATTTGATAGATGGATTATCTGGGATTTTTCCTCCTCTGTTTGAAGGAAATGTGGAGGCATTCATTGTGATACCTTTTGTGCCACCGTTTCTGTACCGACCTCAGAACTGGGTTCACAGGTGAACTCCAGCTGGCTGCAGCAGAGTTAGAAAGAAGAATTTGGTTATTTCCTTAAGAATTCTTCACAGCTGTCTTCAGGCTCTTTTGCTCAAGTGGTAGAAGGTGTGATTTTACTGACTGCATGTACACAGTCTGCTGTGGTGTGGATGAAACAGCAGCCAGTTGAACCAGCACCGAGCTAAGGCGTCGGTCAGTGGATCTGGGCATCAGGGTGGTGGTGCTGAGCTCAGACAGGATCCTCACGTGTGAGGACAGTACTGCCATCTGCAAGCTCACTGGCGTGTGGGCTTTGTCTCTGTCCCTGCTTATTAGAGGTCCCCGCACAGACAGTTGGACTTGATGGTCTTTAAGGTCATTTCCAACCCTAATGATTTTATGATTCTGACCTGATTCCTATGGGAAGCTTCAGTTGAGTGAGTCCCACTTTGCATGAATTTCAGCAATTGCATTGAAAAGCCCCCAAATTGCCATTTTATGTTCCCAAAGTGGGAGGACAGCAAAGACAGATCTCGATGAATTCACGCCTGTCCTGCTCAGCTCAGTCCCCACTGACCATGCTGAGAAGATACCCAGTGGGAGGATTTGCACCCTGCCTATGTAGACATGTGCATCGGCTCTGAGGGCAGCTCACAACCTGCAAACAGAACAGGAGGTTAAGGTCGGCAGAGGAATTGGTGGCTGGGAGCTGTTTGCTGACCTGAGCAGGGGAGGGATGCAGCCTGCAGCAGACACCATCGAGCCCGTTGTCTGACCCTCTGGAAAGGACGCCCCCTCTGCTGTAGTAGTGAGAGTGATCCCTTTGGAGTTACTGTGCACAAAGCTTGCCTTGGGTTTATTGTAATGTTATAAAGGCAAAGCCCTTGGCTATGCAGTGTTTTACTAGGTCAAAACACCTCATTTTTAAAGAACCCTGAAATGCTGTTCCTTGCTCTGTGATACATTGAGTTCAGTAATGAGGACATGGGATGAGCCACCTACTCTCCTTGGAAAAGGTTTCAATGTCTAAAAAAACTACACTTGCAGAAGGATGAAGGCATAGCAAGAAAAAAGTTCCTTTGGGATTTAAATGCTGATGCAATGATGAAAGATACGCTTCTGCTGGGCTGCACACTCATTTCTCTCATTTGTATTGCTTGAAGTGACTTCATAACCGTAGTGTCCACTGTTAAGCAAAAGCAGCAGAGAGCACGTTAACTTAAGCGTTAAACTTCCAAGACTTACACATTCTGCAATTTATCTCCTTTGATCTCCTTTTTGTTGGAGTAAAGTTTTGCAGCATAAATATTAGAAAATACTAATTTTTCATCCAGCTGCTTTTTAGGACAATCACATCTCTGGACAGCTTCCCGAGTGGCTCAGCTCGTTAAGCTGTCCCACACCACCTTCATCAGTGGCAGATCTAGCTGGAGAATCCACCGTTTTGTTTAAAATGCTTTAAACATGGCAAGAGAAAGACATGGGCTGATTACACTGCACAGAGATTCTCTTCCAAATTGCCTGTGTCACTTGTGACAGCATCACTTTGTGATTTGACTTGAAACAAGAATGACTAGAGGGAAGTTCTGAGGTCAGCCATGGAAAATCAGGCTGGGTGATGGTGAGGCCCCTTCTAGCTGTAAAATTTGTGAATCTGGGATTTTTTTTTTAATCATTGGAAAACTTTTAGGTGCTCGATATGTAATACATGGAACTGACTTCAAAAAGTTAAATACTTGCTTCATAGTCATAGAATTTACTTAATACACTATTTTTTCCTCAGTTTTGACTGTGAAATGGCACCACAGGGCCCCATGTTTATGACCCGTTACATGATCCTGGATCAAGCACGTTTTGAGTCAATAGTTTTTAGTAGCTTTTTGTTTACCAGAGGATCCTTATTTAGTTTTTTATAGAAGATTGCACAATACAAACTTTAATGAGTTAAATGAAGCTATTTGAGCTCCCATTGAGCCCTCGCTGGTCTAAAGGAGGTCAGTCTCAGTTGCTGGGAGTTCTCCTAATTGTGTGTGTGTGTTCAGACCAGCTGAGGGTCGAGATTAAAACTGGTCTCAGTGTGTTCAAAAATGTAAAACCGAGCATTTGAAGCCCAAGGAGAAACATAACCCAGTTCAAATCCTCTTCTGCCATCTGCAGAAACAAAACAATCCAAAAGTTATCTATTATTAGGGGGGAGGGGGGGAAAAAAGAGTTTTCAATATGTGTAGGTTGAGTGAGGAGATTCCATTTCTACATTATCCATGGGTGAAAGTGAAATCAGCTTCCCAGCTGACTGGCAGGAGTGGGACTCGGATCATGCAGTGCTGATAGAATTTACTCACGATTATTCTTTTGCCACAGAGAATTCGTACTGGACACTCATGAAAGAAACTGTAAGACTTATGGTCATAAATTGTCCACCCAGACCTCCCCAGGCACAGTCCTTGAGAACACAATCTGAAGCCCTCTGAGCCATGCATAAAAATGATTTATATTTATTCAACTTTTGCACTGGAGGGATGGATACTGAGCTGTGACATTTTGAATGAGGAGAGGAAATTTTAAAACCCCAGACAAAACTTGTGCTCACATTTATTTATTTTTTTATGAAATACTGGAATAAGATTGATGTTTGCATACAGTAGGCTTCAAATTGTATCAGCTGTGATAGCCTCAGCTAGCTTACAGCTTGGCTACTGGAAGACCCAGCAAATTAACCAGTTATACTTGGAAAATGATCTTGTAATTGCCTACTATAAATTCCGACTGGGTATTCCACTAGTTGGCATCTAATCTAATTTTTAACAATAAATGGGCAAAAATAACCCACTGTGAAAAATAATTCTATTTTGTGTTTATGAAAACAGAAATCACTTCATTAAATAATGCCTTTTCTTAACCATGTTGTAAAAATACTCTGACATAAGAATATCGGATCATCTCCTACTACTGGATCGTATGGCCCAGAAAATGTGAGCTACGACATCTTATATTTCATCATAACAGAGCATTACTCCTCACAATATGTGATCATAGGTTGCAAGAATAAAATAATAACCCATTATGAGTCAAGCTAGAATTACTCTGTCGTGCCTAATGACCCTCCTGTTCCCCAGAGGACTGATGGATGTCTGAGCTCCTCGCAAACCATTTCTCAGGGGAGTTGCATCTATGCAGATCTGGCTTCACTGAATTTCTTACTGATGGAGCTCAATGAATAACCTCTAGTTAGGGTTGGCTCCTGTCCTAATTTAAAGGCCTGGTGACTACTGTCAGAAGTTTGCCAAGAAAAGGCAAGGAGAGAAACTTTGTGAAGATGACTGAAAACACACTTTTGATTGTGTAGGGGAACATCTGGAGATGGCAGATGATTCGAGGCACCATCCTGGGTAGCAGCTGGCTGTGGTACCCCTGTGTCACCAGTATACTTGCTTCATAGCTGGCTGGACAGAGATTTTTCCTCTCTCTGTAGAATTATAGAACTCTTTTGGTTGGCAGAGAGCTTTTACATCATGGAGTCCACCCATTTCCCCAGCGCTGCCAGGGCACCACTGACCCATGGCCCTCAGCTCCACGGCTTTTCAGTCCCTCTGGGGACCCAGCCATCTAAGTGTTGCTTGTCTGGAGTTAATTGATATAAATCCCAAATGAGGTGACTGTTTAAGTTCAGAAGGGAATTTAATAACCTCAGATCTTCTCAATGATCGTCCAGGTTCTGAGAGCGTGCATGGCTGTATTAAGCTGATCATGTGAAGTGACAGAAATCTCCTGGAATGAAAGGCTTGGAGTTCAGGGTGGTTTGTATCAACCTCAGAGGAAGTTAATTACAGGGTTGCAGGTAACAGCTTGAACTCCAGAGTACTGGGAGTTTCTGAGTGGCAGATGTAAGTGAAATAAGTGGAAAATGTGGCTAATGGATATTTCTCAGCCAAGATATTCTTCAGCTGTTTAGCCACAGCCCTTGGGGTGAACATGAGAGCTGGGAGAGCTTTCCAGGAGGGCTGGAAATCCCCCGCAGGGCTGTTCTCCTTCCTTTGAAAAGCAATCCCATCCTCTGGTGAGTGTGCTGAGCTGTGAACAGAGCTGAGCCAGCCCCAGGGCTTGTGGGGCTGGTCCTGGCTGGTGGTTTATCTCAAAACACACTCCTGGGTCTGAGGCTGGCCCTGGCCCTGATGCACTTTGCCACCGTAAGCCACTAACTGGCCATACAGGGTGGAGGGAAGGGTAACTGGGCACAAAGCCAGTGGGAGAGGTTCCCGGTGCCCAGCTGGACTGGGGACGTGTGTTGCTTTCACCAGTACTTCTCAGAAAACTTTCTTTTAATTTAATGTAAATCCCCCCACACTATTTTCACTTTCTTTGGATGTATTTGAAAATCCTGTTATTCCTCTTTACGAACACTGAGCTCCTGCAAACTCAGAATAAGTCATCGTGAGGGAAGGGAGCGTGGTAAAAAGCCCCTGTGGATGAGGGGCAGGGCAGAGTGGAAGTGCTCTTCCTAGCTTGTGATAGCCAAGACCAATGACCATGTCTAAAGCCACTGGCCTGTAGCAGAAGTGTCTGAAAGGGTGTTCTTCCCCCTGTCCTTGTATTTAGACTGAGATTTGTATTTGTACTGCGAGTTGCCTATTGGCCTGGAGGCAGAGGCATCAGGTGAGAAAACATGAACAAGGTTTAAACATCACCTGACCACACGCTGGTGTTTTAGGGCTATTCTCACAAGGGGAATGGAGAAAAAAGGCAGGAGGGAAAGATGATTCCTGATGGATTGTGTATGTCCTGGAATGACCTTGCAGTTCACAGGACACGTTCAGACAAATGGTTACTTGTCCTGTACGATGTTATCTTTCAGAGGATTTCCAATATGAGGCAGAATATAATAGATGCTCAAGCTTTCTTTTTTCTTTTCTTTTCTTTTCTTTTTTTTTTTTTTCCTGTATTAATCCCCTTTTTTTTCATTTATTTCTGGATGTTAAAAGGCAGGATTTGTTCCCTCCTCCTTCCCCAATTCCCCTGGCTGTTGTAGGGCATCTCTTTCTTCTCGTGCATACCCTGTAGCTTCTCCCTCCAACAATGGAGTTTTCTGCTCTATTCTGTTCCATTCATCTAATGATGTGGCCTCGAATCTCTGCTGGCATTTGTCTTTGAATTACAGACCTCCCTATGCCTGACAACTAAAGAGTCATTCACACTTTTCCCATCGCCATGGAAACCTGGAAATGGGAGATAAACTTTGTTAATTCACTCCAACTGGTTACAGCAGCTCGCTGCAGTTTTGCATCCCATGAATTGATACGACCATAAGGAGAGCAACAAGGGCAAGTTCTGCTGACACAAACTGGGTGTCTTTTCAGGCTTGATCACCTTTGTCATACTAGGAATCAGGTCTGGTGGGTTCCAGGTGTACTTCTGAAGATCCTTCTCCTTCAGCTTCTTTCTCACCTCGATATAATCCTTGGTTTTTTTCCCCCCCTTCCTTCATTTTCCGGGAGGAAAAAGATGTTTGTGGTTCCACACAAGCACACTGTGGATGAATATGGCTGAGTTACTAAAGCAACCGTGTTTGTAAGTCAGAACACAGCCACGTCTTTTCACCACTCTAGCACTCCCCACGGAATGATGCTCCAGTTTAGCTCAGAGCAGATTTCCTCTGAGAGCAACGCCTTCCCAGCTGACCTCGCCTTACTGGGTTTTAATGGCTTTATACTTCCAGGTTCCCAAGCCTCCTCCTTTTGGAGCCTTAGGAAGAGGAGTGCTGCATTCTGGCTGCAGGCAGCATCAGCAGGGCGGGAAAGGGGGAGGAAGGTATCAGGAGGAAAACCCTAAAGGTTTTATTATTGGAAGGAGGGGTGGCCTTCAGAGGGGTCAGCATTGACCTGCGAGCTGCATGAACCTCAAGTGTGACAAGAGCAATTTTAAGAGGAGAAAGGACAATTGGGACAATCTGATCTGACCCTGACTTGCGCCTGGGCAGAATGATGACAACAAGAAGGAGGCCAAGGATGAATACAAAGCACGGAGGAAATGTCCCTAGGAGCAGGACAGGAATTCTCCTACCTGGGGCAGAAAATACTCCAGTGACAAGGATTTGCCTGGTACACGGTGGACTCACTGGGTTCTGTAAACCTCCTGGCTTGGTTCGGTCGCTTCCTTTGGGGTTTCTGGTCTCTTGGGTCTGACCGAATCTTTTGCCAAGCGTTTATTCCGGTTTTACAGCAATCTACTTACAAATCTATCCCTTGGACTTTGTTTCTCTAGGCTGTTTGGCCACAAGAGTTGTTCCCAAGTGCCCAGGTACCTCATCATTTGCTACTGGAGGTCCCGAGGAGGTGACATAATGATGCACTTAGGTTTGTGAGTAGCTGCTTAGTTTGCTGGAGCCCCGAAGGCTTGTGGCTGAGGAGAATGCAGAGCTTCTCCTGCTGCTCTGCAGAAGTTCTGGGTTACGGCTCACAGACATTTGTACTTTTAGTCAGTGCAAAAAAACCCCAAGGACTCCAAGATTCCACGGCACTATAATAAATAATTAAAGACTGGTAAAGGAGGAGAGTGTTAACGTGCTAGGAAAGTTTTTTAACAGTTCTGATAAATTTTCTTGACTTGCCCCACTGTGTTAGAAAAGCTACTTCTGAACAGCAGATGGTCTCAGGCCAGGAAATTACTAACAGAGTGGAACAAGTTGAATTACAATCGCTTATTTCTTGCCAGGTTTCTAATCTCAGCCCTGCGAGGTGTTAAGTGCCCTCAGCTCCTGATGAAATGAGGGTTGATGGCATTCAGCACTCAGCTGGATTTGCTACTGCATACATAATACAATTTTTCCCTTTTCAGAAGCGCTTTTTCTGACACGAGCCTTTGGACTGCGCGGTAAAAAGAAGAGCGCAGAGGCAGGTGAAGCAGAGGCCTGATGCACCCATAAAGCAGAAACATCTTAAGCAGGTTATTTTCCTGCCTTAAACGCGGGCATGAGCACAGGGAGACAGCACAGGCGCTCGAGGCGCAGGCACTCGGCAACGCGGCGAAGCGAGGGTGTAGGGGCAGGGGCACGAACTGACCTGTGCTGAACTGGGTGCAGGAAAATCATAGAAACATAGAATGGTGGGGTTGGAAGGGAGCTCTGGAGATCATCGAGTCCAACCCCCCTGCCAGAGCAGGGTCACCCAGGGCAGCCCACACA
>JANHGN010023309.1:125904-136298 GCA_024605025.1 Megaceryle maxima | reverse complement strand
GCCTGGCACAGGCTCCCACACCCTCACACCAAAGAACTTGCTCCTCCTGCTCAGATGGAACCTCCTGGGCTCCAGTTTGTGCCCAGTGCCCCTTATCCTGTGGCTGGGAAGCCCTGACCAGAGTCTGGCCCCATCCTCTTGCCCCCTGTCCTCTAGATATTTATAAACATTGACAAGATTGATCATTTAAAAATGATACTGACTGTACCTCAAATAAAACTCCATGACCAGGAAGGGAGCCACTCAGAAGGCCAAGGGCTCCTTACGTCTGCTTGTTCTTTATTCTCATTTCATTGCATTGCTTTTTGAAATTGTCACTGTGGCTTGAACCTGACTGAGCACAGGGGTGGTGCTGGCAGTGGCCTCGGGGCTGTGGCAGCCACAGCTCTGCAGGTCAGCTGTCTACAGAGAGCACAAGCGCAAGGCAGAGAAGGGCTGGAGCACGTCCCTGCCTCCTGAGCCGTGCAGAAACCTCCCTGCCACGTGGAGCCTCGCTAGAATGCCAGAGGTAAAGAAAGGAAGGGATGGAAACACTTACAGGCAATTTCCAAGGACTTTGCAAATGTCATTTTGGGACATAAAGGACAGCTGCTACTAATACGCTTCGATTGCATGTCAGTCACTGGTTCCCAGGTGATATTTTGCATGGGTTTTCTGTGAGCAGGAGCCACGGGAAGCCAGGAGGCCAGCATGGGGAGGTCTCCGAGATGCTGCAGGAAGCCTGAGCTGGAGGACACATCTTCAGCAGAGGCACGGAGCTGGTGGCAGCTGTCCCAAGCAGCAAGCACCTTCTCTATGAACAGCATCTACCCAGGAGGCAGAAGTACCCGTGAGCATGGGATGGTGGCAGATTCTTCTCTCTGCTCACGGAGCAGAGCAACAGCCATGACAACCTCCCAGGGCTCCACGCCTGTTCTGGGAGCAGTGGTTGTAGCCGCACACGTGTCAGTGTAAAACAGACCTTGGAATTCATTCAAAGAGCTCGTTGCCAGCAATATGTTTTGCTGTAGCCCTGTTTTGCTCTGGCTTTTGGTTACAGTGCCCAGGGGATGAACGCTGCATGTTCTCACAGCCAAACAAACGCTCATCGTCGTCGTTTCAACTACTTTCAAACTACTTGTATCGCCACGCTCAGGCGCTGTACCTGTTCTTCAACATCTGCTGCCGACGTTTGCTGTACGCTGAACGGAAGATGCATAAGGCTTAGGAAAGATTAGCTTGCAGTGGGAATACAAGTGATAGGAGCTTGGTACTTATTAAGTTAATTATTCAACGGAACCGGTTCTTCCCTTATGAATTTCATTTAATCTTCACAGCACAATTTCCTTCAGAAAACATGATGGTCTTAATGAGTCAAGTCTGAAGTCTTCTGTTCTTTTCAGGTGAGCAGGTTAATTTTCTCTATAATTAGTTAATTGCAAAAACCAGAGCTACTGATAGCAAGTTAGAGGGAAATCAGTACAACACCTTTTCAATGTCTCTTGAGGTAAATTATCCAAGAAGAGGTTGGCACTGTAAAGATTACAGAAATTTTGAAGGTCTTTGTAAAATGTTTAGCCCTAAGAAATTAGAAAGGACGAGCACATGTTTAGCAGTGAGATGGGTTTATTTGTTAGTGTTCTTCCTTCTTTTTTTTTGTTTATTTTAAGTTCTCTTGCTTTTTTTTTTTTTTTTTTTTTTTTTAGCTTTGCTTTTTACTGTCTCTCCTCATTGTAATGTGAGTTCCAGATTCCCTTCCAAGGCTTCTGTGCCTTTCCATTACAGATCCACTTCAAATGGTTTTAACCCCTCAAGCAGCAGAATCTGTAACTCTGACAGCATCTCAGCTTTAAAGTATTTCTATTTGGTTTTTCAAATGCAAACCACATTTTCTCTTTTCCCTTTTCCAGCCTCTCGTGGGAATGGCAATCTGCTCAGCTTCCCTTCAGCTGAACCAGCCCTGCCTCTGGGTCCTGCAGCTGCCCTCGATGGAAGTCCCTAGTGAAATGGCAATATGAGGGCGAGGCTGTTACTTGTCACCATCATCTTCTGCAGTACATTTGAGATGGATGCCAACACGTAAAAGTCTAGCCAGTGCCTCTGCTCTTGGCTTCTGTGCTTGGGAATCTCCTTCTCTGTGAGAGCTCAGAAACCAGCCTGGTTCAGAATGTCCCCTCAAACCCAGCAGCCCCTCTGTGTTTGGAAGAACGGCTTCCGTGGCTCACGACTCCTCCTGGGTCAGTGGACAGATGGAGCAGAGTGCTGTGGCCATGGGCCACGGCATCTGGAGCCAGCAGGACAGGACTGAGCTCCATGCTCTCAGTGGTCCTGGGCATGTGCCCCTCGTATTCTGCAGGCACGCAGGATAGTAGGCTGGTGAATCTTGCCCTGCCATTGCCCCAGACAGAGCCTCAGCCAAAGAGCACAAAATGTCACTTTTTCTTTGCGCCAATAATGGCCAGAGGCAACGGCAGCAGCAGTGTCCTCATTTGGATGCAGCATTTTCAACAGTTATTTTAACTACCAGAACAGAATTTAACTCATTTCAGTGTTGCTGCTGCTGTTATTAATGCTGTGGTGCAGGGTAGGTGGAGAGAAGCCCACAGCCTCCAACAGCCCTGTGAAATACGCTGCGTTTGTCTGAATCAGCACACACCAGCTCAGCCAAGGGCCAAGTATGGCACTGTCCAGGTGAACAAGGAAACAAGTCCCAGGACCCTGTGCACAGGCGGCTCGGCTCCAGTCCCACAGGAGCCCCGAGAAGGAGGGAGGAGATCTCAGAAGCTGTCAGAGGATTGCAGAGGCAAGGGAAGACAGAGAAGATGCTGGCACTTGGCTCCGTGGAGGTCATCACCATCATGCTTCCACCCCAGCCCGTCATGCTGCACCTCTGCGCTTCAGACCTGCCCTCCTCTGTTGGCTCCAGCATCATCTGCTTCAAGAAGCTGCTGACCTGTGAGCGGAAACACCACTGTGCACAGCACCCCTGGCCAGGTGTCCACCTCTCCCCAGTGCGGCCTCTGACCAGTGACAGCGAAGCTGCTGGCCAGAGGTAGGGCAGGTTGACACCTCACGGGGCGGGCATTACATTCAGAGGGGTTATTTCTGCATCCAGCACGTGCAAACCCCCACGTGCTGTGCTCTTACCTAACGGAATGTGTTCCTGGTGCTGGAAAGTACATTCCCCAGAGGTGATGGAGGTAGCACCTAAGAACACACGAGGAGTTCTCCAAATGGATGTGAATTCTGGCGCTGTAAGTCGAGCCAATGCAGCATTTACAGTCTGCTGTAGCACCTTCCACTAATTCCAGACAAATACTCCAGTGGTGAGCAGCACTCCTAAATGTGCATTGCTTTAAAACCCCCACAAAACGATGACCTCCCATTCAGCCATTTTCAGAGCCTGAAAAATAAGAGTGATTTGAGGAGACTCTTCACCCAATTCATGTAAGCTATCAGTTCATGCGTTTTCTTTCTCAGCCTGGTATCAGGAAAGATCCAAATGGAAATGACACACAGGAGAATGTATCCCAGGACATAGGAAATACTTCCAGGACCTCGGATTTAATGTGGGCAGGAACATGTTAATAAACTTCCTACAGAATCACCCGCCAAGGACTGTTATTATGACAGCAGAGATGCTCACAGAGGCTTGTTCACTGACTAGAAAATGTTTACCACGATGGCTGGCAAAGGAAAAGAGCTGCCTTATGGTCTGTGTTATTGTGTCTACAGACAGAAATACCCAGCCCCGTAGTGTCCACCTGGAAAGCTTCCTTATTTTTCACAACAGCACTTTGGCAGGGCTCTCCTAAGACTGAAGGTTGACGTGTCACCCGATTCGTTCCAGCTACACACTTTAATTTAAGGAAGTAAATAAATTAAACAATGTGTAACAAAGGCTTTTGGTAAGTCTCCCAAGTGTTCGTTTTAAAAGACGGAGAGAGAAAAAGGCAAATTCATCTTGCCAATACCAAGCCCTTCACTAAAGTGATTCTGCCGAGTGGTTCCTTCTGAGACCTTTCCTCATGCTCAGGAAGGCACATCTGGGGTTTTTTTGTGTCCCGTTTACTCAGGGCCAGGCTGAGCCTCGGGAGGACTGCAGATGCAATTCCCAGTGGAGTGGAAGCTCATGCAAGGCCAGAAGTTGCCTGTTATTAAAAAGTAATTGTTTCAACAAATTGCTGTTCAACCACGGAGAGTGGCTGAGCAGAGCTACGTTAATAAATTCAAGTAAAGGACCTCAGGGCCTGGCACAGACATTTTTATTTGAATGTATTTAATTGCATTCCTAACTTCTTTTTTTTTTTTTCTGAAAATAATCTTTACACAGGGCACTCTCCAATTAAAAATTATACGGAACGTGGCGTTCAAACGGTTTGCAAGTATTCTTTTTGATTCGGCCGAGTGGAAAGCCGTGAATCTGAGCACCTCGTGTGCAGGGAACAGCTTCGTTTTGCACCCTGCCTTTTGGCCCAAGGTGAGTCTGTGCAGAGAGAAATAAATATGTTGGAGAAAAAAATATATTAAGTAAAACCCCCAAACTGGTTTTATCGATTGAAGGGGGTTCTGAGGCTGTTACTGAAGCACTTGTGGAAAATGCTGCGTTCTATCTCAAGTAATAATGGTGGGAAATGGAACAGGTTTCAGAAAGACAACCGTAACTATCACACACGTTTGGAGAGCTCTGCGAGGTTAACAGAACGCAGAGGAGGAGAGGGAAGGGCTCGGATCTAGGTCTGGGAATGTTTGACTGGAGGAAGATGCGATGGGAGGCAAGTTTGCAAGCGAGTGTTTAAATGGCCGGCACGATGCAAGGTGCGGAGGCTGCAGGCGGCAAAGCTCTGGTCTTGAGATGAGGGACGAGTCCATTCAGCTCATTGACAATGATGAGGACAATTAGCAATGGAAACTATATAATCTGCAACTGGGTAAATTCTCCATCACTGAAAATTGCCTCGATGGGGTCTCACAGCTGCCAGTCCTTGTGGAGAGCCCCTGTGCCCAGTGTCACCGTGGAAATATCACCAGCTGTATCACGGGACCCACCAGGCTGGCTGTCCTTTCGCTTCGCTGTTGAGATGCAGACAGTGGTTGCTGTCTCCCATAAAGGACTGGTCATGGAGGGGCGTCTCAGGAGAGGTACTTCCACTCATAAAGAAGACATCTCATGTTAAACGCCTTCAGTTTCAATTCCTTAATTTACAAAGATGAAATTCATCAGGGCTTGCAGTGAAGTTGCTTCACTCAGGCACCTAGTCTGAGTTCAGAAGAATTGAGGTACCGATGAAAGGAAATGCCACGGAATGAATGCTCACTTACATTGATATAAATAAGAAGAAATGTACAAGGATAAATCCTGTCAGAATGCTTCCTTCACAAGCTGTACCTTTAAGGTGGCCAGCCCAGCATGGTCAGCACAGAACCCAGCAGGAACCACTGGGCTCGGAATTTTGCATCTCTCCAGCAACATCTCACTTTATTCCATGAAATGTGAAAATATGGCCACGTGTCACACACTACATTGGTTTTCTTCAGTTATACATAATAAATGGACTTCCCCTGAGAGAATAACATAACTCACACCAGTAGATTTGAGTGATCCTTCCCTAACAGCTCCAAGTGTTGGGCAATTCAAACTCCTTCGACCTTGCAACCAGGTTGGACGGTGCCGTTTGAAGTCCCAGGTTTACAGAGATTTACTGGTATTCAACTTCACAAACTATGAGCTGACATTTTTCAGACACACAAATCTTACTGAAATAAGCTTGATTTGTGTCTCCACCTCCCCTTGTCATGTCATGACCTAATTACTTAATAGATCCGCAGTGTTTTAAGGTGAAACCCCTGACAGCACAGGCTGTGTCACCACCTAAATTAAGCACGGCCAGGGAGGCAGCATTTTTACTCTCACTCCAGGAAGACAAAGGTGTTGGCAGTGAGGGTCAGGCAGAAAATAATTTCCTGGTTCCAGGTTCAGTCTTTAATCACAATCTCAGCACGGACAGTGTCCCGTTGGCAACGTCCTGTCCCAGCCTCGCAGCTCCCGGCACCAGCGCAGGGATCTCTCTCTGTTCCTGTGGGCACACACAAATAGATGGGCAAAGCTGCTCTTTGTGTGTTATCTGGTATAGAAACCACAGCAAAATAAATCAGCTGCTTCCTATATCTGCAAAATTAGCTGCCCATCAGCAAGAGCAGTTTTCATTGCGCCCGTCTCCTTTGTGCAAACCAACAGACACCCAAACCCTCTCTTAGCTGAACAGAAGAGACTAAGGAGCTATTCCCAGCTTGTTTGGGGTTTTTTTTAATGGCAAACATTAAATTAACTACAGGTTGCAGGGTGTCGGTACAGTGCTGCATAGATGGGTCTGACAGTCTCACCAGCTTCGTGGCTTCAGCTTAGCTAGCTCTGCAGGAATCATGGCTTAGACAGGTTTGACCTCCCCCTGTGCTTCACACCCCTCAAAGCCAGCGTGTGAGTGCCGTGGCAAAGGGCTTGGCCATTTAAAGGGGTGCCGTGGAAGCTTCAGGACATCATCCGTTGTGTTTTCCTATGGATACCAGTGATCTTGTTAATCCCAGAGCAGAAACGTGCTCTCGAGAACAAGGACTGGACTGAACTCCTGTGCACCAACAGGATCACGGCAATTGTACCACCCCTGGGATGCTGTGAGTCCACAGCTGTGAGCTGTACATTAGAAACCCTTGAGATCACCATGGCAAATCCATGTTTCTGTAGCTGTCACCATTCATTGATAGATCTTTGAGTGCACTGACAGACCTTGATTGCCCCCATGACCCTCACCTGGCCACCCACACCCTCTGCCCTGGGGTGGAAGACCCATGTAAGCCCAGAACTGAGCACCAGGAACTTTCCTGAGCTGTGCCTCTGCCTCCTGAGAGAGCTCTGGATCTGGTTCTCTCTCAAGCTCCATCTTATTTTGATTCTGGCTGGACCCTGGACATGTTTTATTCCTTGCCATGCCTGAGGCTGCTGATGGACCCTCCCACCAGCCATGGTTGGGCCCTATGGGGTTGTGTCTGGGTTGGTGAGGTACTAGCTGCCCTGGGCCACCCTGCCCTTCGGGAGCAGCTGGCCCTGGCCAGTGAGGCCAAGGTGCTGTGGCTTTGCAGCTAAGGCGAGCTTGCAGGAGGCACCTTTGAAAGCTGCCCATGTAGAGTGTCTGTCCTTGAGGAGTTTTCTATGGCTTGCAGATGGAAAACTGAAAATAGTGAGTCTGAAGATCAGCTTTGCTAAGGAGAACCTTCCGTGGCGGCCGCTCTAACTGTGGTGACCAGCGACACTGAGAAAGCAAAGCCCTGGTCTGCTCTAAGCCTGAACTGCCAGGAAGCATTTCAGCCCATTCTTTAATCTGCACTTTGGTTTGTATTCCTAAGGGCACGGAGGCGTTTAGGACACCCCATGCCCCAGGCCAGGATCAGCTCTGGTTGCATCACTCCGGGGCAGAGCTCATTCTTGGTCCCAGTAAAGAAAACTCTGCAGACCTCCCAAGGCAATCTGCTCCAGCACAGCTTCATCCCCAGCACTAGAAACTTTCCATGAGTGTTTTTTTGCCTGCGTTTCCCTTTGTGATGCTAAACATGGAAAACTGATTATTTAATGTTTCTTTCCAGACTTTTATGCAGTTGAAGATCATTAACCAAGTCCTCTTGAAACTTCTTTACGCTCATTGTTCCAAAGCTCTCCTTCAAGGTAAGATTTTGCATTTTATTTTAGCTTTGTTTTTTGAGAAGGCTTCTGTGTTGTCTCACAGACGGTCCTTGATCCACTTCTTCCTTGAAGTCCATCACCAAAACCTGGTCACAACGAGGTATGATCAGCTGATACCTTCCCAGTACTGACTGGAGGGGAGGATTTACTTTATGCATCTCTCAGGTGAAGCTCCTCTTCAGAGACCATGCTCCACAGCTGCACGAGGTTGATTCAGTATTTTTCAGTTAAACTGTGTGTCCTGTTCTGGGCCGTACAGACACTTAGACTGCTCCTGCCTACACCTCGTACTTGCAGCCTCCGTCAGCTGGTAGCTTCCTACATCTCCAGTCCACCTCGCGTGGCACAGCTGGTCCTAACTGGGGCTGTCCTTCAGTATATTTGCAATTCATCCCATGTTGGTGCAGGGACTTTTAGATGTCCTCCAGACTGTAGAAATACTTGGGCTGGCCAACCTGAGCAGATGCATCTCTTCTTGTTGGTAATAAACATTTGTAGCCTTGCTACATATAGTATAATTTCCCAGCAGGCTCTGCTCCTCTCTTGTATTACCATTGTTTTATAAAGTGCAGTGTAACATAGACCTCTAAAAATGGTAATGATTTATTTCAGACCATGCTTCTCTCATTTGCTGGGAGAATACAGCGCGAGCTGTTTTGGCTGTTGTAAGGGTTTAGAAGCTGTATCAGCTGGTTCTTCGTTAGAAATCATGAGATCATTATTGTCTTGGGGAGAAAAAAGTGGCCTGGTTTGATGTGATTCATTAAAACAAAGCTGTTTCTAGTTTATCACGCTGCCTTCCTTCAATTTTTCTGTGAAGTAAAACTAATTTCACTGATTTTTTACCTCCTGTTTCTTTTTCCTAACACTGACCTTTTCCCTCCCTTTAGTACTTGGCACCCCCACCGGTGCAAAGCAGAAATTCGTGATTATTAATTATAATCGCTAATAATTCTGAGATGGGAATCATAGAAGGTTCTGGCTCAGAAGGGATCCTCGAAGGATTTCTCCACAGGTTGGTTTGTTTGTTTGTTTTTTTTAATCCTTGTCCATCCTTCCCTCTATTTTAAAAAGGGGCAGGGTTGTGACCGTGCCTTTGTTAGTTGTACTGGAGCCTGACCAGTGATTTTTGTGGTTGTTACCGATTAGTTTACCCGTTACCTTCTTCTGGAAGCTTCCTTACTCCATTGTGTACTGAACCAGCGTTACCAGGGGTCATCTTGCTCGCTATTGTATTTCTGAGTACCTTTGCTCCCAGCAGCTCAGGTGCCCTGATCCTTGGGATTTGGAGTGTGCACACCCATGGCATTTGTCCCCACGAGTTATTTGAATCTCTCTGATTTCTGTGTGGCTTCCTGGCTGGGTGAGGTCTGAGAAAAAAGGTACTTATCTTGTCTTCTACTACAGTTCCTCCGCTTTGGGGTAGCGATTGCTCCTTGACAGCTTTCTGATCTGATTTGGTTCTGTCAATCTACCTGCTGAAGCTCACTTTAGCAGACCTAGCTTATTTGCAAGCAGGTCTAGACGGTGTAAGCTGATTAGTATTGTCAGAAACGGGGCTTCCACCCAAGCTTCCCTTCCATCATAACTTAACGGAATTAACAAACGTCAGCGATGTGCCACTTTCGGGCCAGACAACCTTCAGGAGCAACAGTCTCTAGGAAGATTAGAAAAGGAGAAAAGAGCTGACATGGCTCAAGCTGAAAAAGCAGATTTCCCAGCCGTTGCCTCCGCTTCGGAGCTGCGGTGAGATGGAGCGTGCCGGGCTGGTTTACCTGCAGAGGGCTCTGTTCTGTGACAGAGGGCTCTGCCCCGGCACCCCGTGTCCCACAGGATGCTGCTGGCCTCTTCTGCCTTGGCTGCCCCCCCGTTCTGCTAACAATGCTTCGGTACGAGGCAGGGGCACCGCTTGCTGCCATCAGACTGAGAAAGGTTTCCTACCAGAGCATGGGATTCTTGGCTTTTACCTGAAGGAAAGCTGAGTATTTCTTCCAGCTGTCACCTGTTTGCTTTGGAATTTAGCAAGGAAATCATCTGGCTGTGTTTACATTGGATTTTTATTTAGATTTTAAGTTCACACTGGGTACTCGTTACAATGCTTTCAGCTCCTGCTAAACCGAACGCAAAGACCGTCGGCAAAAAGCATCACACTCCAATTTGGTACAAAGAAGTCAAAATAACTCCGTAAAAAAACCAAATAAATCAGAATTTAAACATCTAATAATCTCTTTTAAAGAAGAAACCACGATATAGCGGCCTAATTCCTCCTTTATCTTGTACTTATGGTTGCTTCTTGCATATTCCATGATCAGTGTGTATAGCTTGGAGTGCTGGAACTGCATGCACCAAGTTAATCCCATTTTGCACTGTTGAGAAGGACTTTAAAAGGATTTTGCCCCAGGTCACCCTCCTGCAACTAAGCCAAGATACAAAGGAGATGTTTGAAAGGATCATTTATCTCTGCTTCTGTGTCAACTGCCATTTAAAAAGCAATCCTGCAGAACTCTGATCCCAAATATTTTAATCGAGGGTAGATGTTACATAGACACACTATGTCCATGTAGGTGTGCATCTACTACCCCAGAATCCCAGCATGGTGGGGACTGGAAGGGCCCTCTGGAGATGCTCTGGGGCCACCCCCCTGCTCCACCCAGCAGGGGCACCCAGAGCAGGGGGCCCA
>JANHGN010023309.1:98533-111802 GCA_024605025.1 Megaceryle maxima | reverse complement strand
ACCTGGCCAGTTCTCAGCCCTCTCACCCCTGTCACGACCTGGCCAGTTCTCAGCCCTCTCACCCCTGTCACGACCTGACCAGATCCCTTCCCTTTTCAATGCCAGTCCTTGATCGGGACCCTTCTCCTCAGCCAGCGGCTCCTTCCGCACACGTATAAGGACTATAGTTTTGGGTGGGCGCTGAGGATATAAACACAGACTCTCTTCAGGTGATGGGACCCCAATCTCATCTCGTCCGCACCCCTGCTTTGGGCAGGACCATCTCCAGCCCGAGCAGCTTGCTCAGGGCCCCATCGCTCCCTGTCCGTCTGCAGCCCCTGCCTCCAAGCGAGACCTCTCCCTCTCCCGCTGCCGCACTGCCCCTCGCACCGGTCCCTATTTCCCACCCCATTCCCTCGGGGTAAGTTTGGTTTTCCTCCCACGTGAATTATTTTTCTGACTTCACAGGACACTCCGCCCAGGATCCTGATCAAAATCCCACCAGGAAACATCTCCCTAGCCTGACAGATTCAGGCCTCAGACTCCCCGTCTCAGGTGCTATTTTTATCTTTTTCATTTTTTTCCAGGAAGCACCTCTCAGCTGTTTCATTTATTCATGAAAAGGCATCTTCCCCTGCCCTGCAGTGGCACGGCCGCTGTCCCTCCTGTCAGTCCGAGGAGCGGAGCTCTGGGCATGCTGAGCGCTTTGAAGCGAGCTCTCGTTAGCTGCGCTCAAGGGACTGGGGCTTTGGAAAGGGTGCGGCGTCCTTTGGCTGCCCAGCAGACGGTGGAAGGAAGAAGGGGTCGTGCAAGACCTCTCCAGGGGGGCAGCACGAGCAGTAGGTCCTTCCTAGCTGCCAGCCCTTGCTGGTGGTGACAGTGGTGCTCTGGTTGTCACCCCTCGCTCTGTCTCCGGCACCATTTACTGCCCCCTCGGGCTGCTTGGGGTGTTCCTGGTCTGTGCTGCTCCTGCCGGGTCCCCAGGCTCGAAGGGCTGTGGGGTTGGCCTGTCCCTGCCAGTGCCTCTCTGCCAGCCCCAGGGAAGGGGGTCTCTGGCCAGCCCCTGGCCCGGTGCAGCATCCCAGAGGCACAGCCCTCGCCCAGGCAGCCCTGGAGCAAGCACCGCTGGCCAGCTGAGTGTGGAACCATCAAAGCTACCTGAGAGAAGGGGGAGAGGGGAGAGGGTTCTGCCCCAGCACTGCTCTCAGCTCTCTGCCCTCCCCAGAGCAGAACACACTGCAGGAGACACTGTGTTTTCACAGGGCAACTCCATCTCGGCACAAAATAAGAGCACAACCCCCTCTGTGTAGCGTTGCCATCGTGGTAGCTGTTTCCCGAGAAAGGTGGTCAGCACTTGGGACCTATCCATGCCTCCCACGAAATTGGAGGCTTGGAAAACTCATCTTTGCCTAGAGGCCTCCTGCCACCCTTACCCAGCCACACCAATAGGTCAAAAGTGTCGAATTTTGGATGTTTTGCCCACATGGAGATTCACTCAGGGTCTGCAGTTCCACAGCAGCAAAGCCCAGGAAGCCCAGTGAGCTTCCAGAGCTTCTGTAGAGCACCCGGGCTTCCAAATAATTGAGAGAAGGCTGAAGCCAATTGATTCAGACACGCACCAGAAAATCCATCACCGCTTCAGCCAGGCTTCCTCTGTGAGTACTGGGCACTTTGTTTTCCATCGGTGGATGTCCTTTTATCTAAAAAATACTGTATTTTATGTCACCCTTGTCTAGGAACCGTTTCCAGCAGCAGCCTATTAGCAAGACAGAAGGAGAAGCGAGGAGGTTTTATAGCCAGCCTGGGGCAGCTGAAGGATACAAACAGGACCGTGGTGAGTCCCCGGCATAAATGAGCTGAGGGACCAGTGCCCCCATCTTCCCCCAACGTGCCATCACTCACAGGAGCAAGTTAACGTCGAGAGACTACACCTCCCAGCAAAATACACGTTGGCATCACGCTTGCGCTACATCAGGAGGGCTGCGGGAGCCGCAAGACCCAGCGCAAGCTTTAAGATAGCTACCAAAAGATTGATAGAGATTAAAGAAATACAAGTTTAAGAAATTATTTTGTGCTGTAAAATAAAGGAGATTACGGGGGTTACTGCAGCCCTGCACCCAGAGCCGGGGTGGGGTTGTCCATAAGGTGTTTTCAGTTCTAATAAGGCCTCGGCAGCGCAGCTAAGCAATGCAATTGAGCAGCGCTATTCATTCAGTTACGTTGCTCGGGTTGTATTTTACTCTATGAATTACTGCAGGGACAAACAATAGATTTAGGTCCTCATTTTCATTCCGAAGCTCCGAAACGGAGGAGCAGTAAATATTTCAGTTAAGTTAATGTACCTCGGCAGCGCAGGGAGCTCACAGCCATACGTCCCAGATCTTTGAATCACGGAACGCTGGGCAGAACGACTCTTAAAAAGCTTCTTTCTTACTTCCACCTTATTCTTGGTTTCCCTAAACAGGTGGAAATTACCCAAAATCAATAACAAGAGTTGCAAGGTCAGTCAGAAGAGCAGCTCAAACCCGGGTCTTAATTTCAGGGCCAATTTGCCTCGCATCCCAGTAATCTGTTATTTGAGTTTCAGCGGATCTGACAGCTAATTAATTATAGAGGGAGATTGGAGAGTGGACAGCAGCACTGGCACGAGAGGATTCATCTTTCCTGTCAACTTACTAACGTGTATCCGTTCTCTCGGCACAGAAAAGAATACTTCCAGTAAATCTTGCTCCATCTTCCACCTCCAGAAAGGAAATCAGACATGACAGTAACAATTGCCTCCTCTATTCTCTAGGAAACGCGCCCTTAAACCCAAGACATGGAAATATATTAGCACTTCAGCACCACAATATTTCTTTCCAGCTCCATGGTTCACGATATATGAAAAATGTGGAATTCTCCAAGCAAATCTGTAACAGGACAGTGCGTAAATGGGCAGGACGGGGCTTGGGGGCGAGCGGAGCTGCACCGCTTCCCGCTGCCGCCGAGGGCAGGGAGCTGAGGAATGAGCAGGACTATAAATCCGTGTGCTTTACATCCATTATAAACAGGTTCTGAGCCTTGGGACTGGGCTCTTTGCAGCAACAGGGCGATCGATAGAGTGATCAAAGCAGAATATTAACACCGTGGCTGGTCAGGTAACCTGCTTCAGCTCTCCAGGAAAATCCTGTAGGTATTCTCAGGTTCTGGAAAGCTGAATATAGAATACACCCAGAGAGGTGGTGGCTGCCCCATCCCTGGCACCATTGCAGGGGAGGTTGGCCGGGGCTCTGAGCACCCTGCTCTGGTTGCAGATGTCCCTGCTCCCTGCAGGGGGTTGGACCAGATGCCCTTGAAAGGTCCCTGCCCACCCAGCCGTTTCTATGATTCTTTGATTTCTTCTCCTCACCTGCCAAGTGGGTACCTGGAACTCTGAGCTGTAAAAAACCCCAACGCTGCAGAAGGTTCAGCCAGTGAGAATTAAAGCTCAAGGGAGCAGACGCTCCCGAAGGTGTGTCCCTACCAGTAACAGCTGGCAGTGCTGACACTGTCAACAAGAACCATGCTCTGGCCTCAGCGCCCAGACTCTCGAGCCTGTTCTCTGGTTGCACACACCTGGGAGGAAGGGAAAGCATCCTCAGCAGTGTCTTACACTGGCCATTTTCTTGCTTGTACATTAAAATATTGAAGAATAATTCACAAAGAATTGTGATAAGTTCTCCATTACTGGAAATTTTTAAATCAATTTTTTCTCCCCCCCCCCCCCCCAAATGCTCACCTTGAAGCAAAACCCTGTTCAGAGAAGCTCTACGGCCATAACGACATGGGAGGTGATGGTTCATGGTCAAAATGGTCAACCCCCCCCCATAACATATGACTTTGGTGGTCTCAGCTACACAGTGGCCACGCTGAGACACCAAAGTATCTGAAATCCTCAGATCCTAGATCGGGCACCACCGCACTTTTAACAGGACTCCCCAGAGAAGTAGAAATTGGGGAACTCAGACGGTGTTTGTCATCTCAGCTGCCAAAAGGTCGCCTGTGTAAGAGCTGAGAGACACCAGCAGGTCCTGAGCTGTGGTGTCCAGAGAACGGGTCAGTCCTCCCGCACCGGGTCCCTCTCCGCTTTGTTCCAGGAGCTGCCCTCAAGAGCCACAACAACGCACAGAGCCCTTTTTCTCTGCAGGTCACTGCAGTAGGAGGATGAGTGATGGCAAACCAGAGATGTGTTCCATGAGACATTCCCTTTTCTGATGGAAATTGGAGAACTTTTGCAAGTCTATTGTCACAGCTCTCCCCCAGCCACTCTCAATGCTAATAATAGCCTGCGTGCACCAGGTAGCTTTCATTTGAATATATCACCAATGGTTTATAAGGACTCTGATAACAACATGGCAATATAAAATAAACCAGCATTTGATCTGCTTGACAATGTATTGGAAATCTTAAGTTGATCTTAATTCATCACTGCTCTAAAGTACAGTATTTGTTACCGCTATGGATTGCTCGATGGAAATATTAAGTTCAGTTTCTATGACAACAAGAGCCATAAATGCCAAAATTCTTCCTGTTCACTTTCCTTTTTTTCAGCTTGACAATGAGTATTTTTTTTTTATTTCTCTTTTCATTCTTTAAAATTAACCTTTTCCCTTCCCCTAGAAATTAATAATCTGGACAGAATGAATAATCCCTTCTGCATTCACAGCACCCAGCTGTTTCACCACAGCCAAGCTGTGTCTGGAGAATCTGAAAGACTCATTTACCTTTCACCAGGGAACACTCAGATGCTGGAAATGTGATCATGGGGAGTCCAAGGGTAACCTTATAGAAGCTGGGCTCTTCAAACGGCCACATTCCAGTTAGGGCTGCGTGGTGGCAAGGCTGGAGCCCACGGGGGTGGCACCGGTGGCTGAGGACGTCTCGTCTGTCCCGGTGTCAGAGGCAGCACCTGAGCCTTGCATGGGTGGAGCTCCTGCTCTGCAAGCTCACAACTCGGGTACGTTGGTAGACAGGATGGACACGATGGCAGGAGCTGACCACAGTCTGTCAGAGAAACACCAAACCATCACCTTTATCTGAAAGAAAGAAAAAAAACACAAGAAAATATTAAAGCATCAGGACATATTTTTTTGCAGCTCCCTGTCGGAGTATTGGGGTCAGTGGTGCTTTCAAGAGGCACAAGTCCAGAGGAGCAGCACTGTGCTGGTAGACTGAGGTTGTCTGGTGAGGAACCAGGAGACCAGAGGGCCAGAAATATATGGTAATAAAAAAAAAAAAAAAAAAAAAAGTCCTTTGGGAACAGTTTTTCCTGTGATAGAGCAGAAAGGAAACTCTTTAGATAATCTCAGAAAACCTGAGCCAGGAAAACCCCCTCAGACAGCCCAGTGTCTCCAGTCTTCAACTGCCACTGGTGACAAGCAGGGCTGCGTGCTCCCCTCCATGGGCCAAAGGGAGAGGAAGGTTCATTGTCCACATCCAATGGTCAAAGCACCAAGCCACTGGCCAAGGTGATCACCATCCTGAGCTGCAGTGAAAGCAGCTCCTTCTCATGTCCACTAAAGCTGTGGTGGCTGCAGGGCAGAAGCGGGGAGGGGATGGAGAAGCCAGCCCAGATCCATAGGCAGCTGGTGTCTATGGCTTCCTGGGGAAGGACATCGTCGTACAGGAGACGTGGCTGGTCATGAAGAAAAGCACTCGTCCACGGTCCATGAATGGTCTCCTTCAAGCCACAGACACTTCCTGTGAAAGCCTCCATGGCCCTGAAGGGGCCATGGGAGCCGTGAGCACATGGACACGGAGGAGGTGGATCGAGGTCAGCGTGGGCACAATCCAGGCCACGCTTCCTCTTTTGCTTCTGTGTCCTCTGCTGTGAGTCCTTTCAGTAAGCTGGTCCCCAGCTCTCCTCTCCTATCCCCAACACATCCTCCCCTCCCACGGCTGGTTGGTGCTGGAACAGCAAAACCCTTTTCCATCTCAATTACACCCAAAGGCTGCCCCAGCTGCTGCAGCCACAGAGCTCATGAGAACACCCAGGACAGGGACTACGCAAGCGGTGGCACAAGAGGGGCCCTCATGGTTGCTGCAGCCTGTAAATCGATTTCTCTTTTTTACAGTTCCTCTTGTATGTCATTTTTCCTCTGCCTTCTCTGCAGCCCTGTCTCATCTCAGCTCTCCTCTGTGTGCTCCAAAGACACGCTGAGTGTAACGAGAGTGTTCCCCTGACTTAGAGCAGGATTCGTGGAGATGGGAGCTTGTGGAAATCGCTCCCTTTGCAAGGGAACTCTGCAATGCAAATGGACCTGGCTCTGCTCTGGCTCCTTTTTCCTCCAGAAAGCAGCTGCACTTTTCACAAAGGCCACGCTCCAGATGCTGCTTTGGGTGGAAGGACTCGTGATGTTCAGCGCTGGCGACTGAAGTAGGACGACGCTGGGGTTTGGAGCGCAGCGCTTCCCTTGCGCAGGGCTATTTTTTCCCCCTTCTTTTGCATCTGTTTCAGACTGAACGAGTTGGCCAGAGAGGCACTGCTGCCCTAACTGTGCCTCCGCCAGAACAAAGCAGCTTTTCAGCTGACTCTTGTGGGAGAAGCAGGGCAGTGCTGGAGGCAAATGAAGATCCTCTCTTCGCTGCTGGCTCTGTGCGATAACTCTGCAGGTAGAAAGGCAGCCGATTGCACACTGCACTGTGCAGAGCACGGCACGTTGTGCTGCTGCTGCTCTGCCTGCGGCCAGGGAGCTGCAGAGGCTCTTCAGACCCCTGTGGCAGCTTATGGAGGATAGCAGCAGCAGCATCAGCATCATCATCAGAGGTACAGGCAGGAGCTCATGTGACATTAACTTCGGAGTTTGTTGGCTCCTGAGCTTGAATACACAGTATGAATATTCATTCAGGAACAGCTCTCTGGGTAAGGCAAATATATTAGCTGTCAAAATGCAGCAGGTATCAAACTTTAGAGGTTTTCCAGGAGTGGTATTCAATAGAAATAAAATGGAGAATATAATTAAAACCCTCGTAAAAAAAAAAAATGCTGTAAGTCGTGCTTAGAATCACAGAATCATTTTGGTCGGAAGAGCCCTTTCAGCTCATGGAGTCCAACCATTCCCCTAGCACTGCCAGGGCACCACTGACCCCTGGCCCTCAGCACCACAGCTCCACGGGGGGCTTGGAAACCCCTCCAGGGATCACAGGGACTCCACCACTGCCCTGGGCAGCCTGGGACAACCCTGTTGCTGTAGAAGCAGCTCCACCGAGCTGTAAGGCTGGTGTAGTGTGGTCACCCCCTCCCTCACCCTGCTTATGGTGCACTGAGCAGCACGGACACCTCAGCAAGCCCTGGCTAAGCAGGAAGATGCTCTGTCATCACCTTGACATCTCTCTGATCATAGAAAGAGGTGTATGGGGTAGTGAATTGATCCTGGTACTTGGTGCCTGGAGTCCTGAACAGATCCCGGTACTTGTTTTCATCTTGGAAACTTTTTTTCATTACACCATTTCTCATTCAGTTTTTAGCTGACTATTCTTTCCCTGCACTTGCCATGGAAATATTTTTTCCCTTCCTGATCCGTTACCTGCATCAGTGTCTCCTGTGCCACAGAATCACAAACACAACGGAGAGGAACATTTTCACTGCTCTCTGTACGCTGCAGGAACTTACCAGTCCTCTCTACTGCCAATACAGGTCCAGCTCAGCTCTGGCTCTCCAGAGCCATGCCCCTGGAGGGGCTCTCCCATGCCCCTGCCTCCCTCAGGGGCGATGCACCTTCTCCCAGTCTGTGCCAGCGCAGGGAAGCCGGGGCAGCTCCGTGCTGAACCGTGAGGTGCTTTCTGGTGGTGGGGAGGGTGCTCGGTCTCATGCGGTGCCATCACTAAGGGCATCTGCACAGAAAAGTTCTGCGTGAACATCTGCCAAAAATAAAACAAGTTCACACCTTGGCCTGTGTGATGGGCTTGAGGCACTTCGAGATAAAGGGCGTTGGCTTCATTTTTCCTGATGACATAAGAGAAGCAATTTCAGCTATGTGTTCAACAGATTCCAAATGATTAATGTCACCGTTTAAGAGAAATCCTCCCAAGCTTCATTAAAAAGGCATGGCTTTTCAAACACCGCGCTCTGCCGTGACCTGGCGGGGCCAGCCCCAGTTGTATGCTGGTGAGTCTCCCTCTGAAAAGGCTGATGGAAAGAACAGAGGCACCAGGGGATTAGCCAGGGTATCACCTCTTACCCAGCAGCAGTTATGAACCGGTGCACCTTGCGCTCTCTGCCTTTCCCCGCGGTGCTGGAGCTGGAAGGTGCCTGCACGTGTGAAGACACCTGCTAATAAAGGTACTGGTTTCTTTTCCCTGATGCTACCCGTACACTACGCCCATAAGAAATCTAAAAAAAGAAGTCAGCACAAAATGCCTGGGAAAACAATGAACTGGGTCTGTCTTTTTTTTGTGGGAGCGGCGTAGGTGGGAAACCTTGCCAAGGGATGCGGAGCCTGCAAGCAGAGCACGGAGAGCAGGGCTTGGCAGTAGGAAGCAGCAGATGTTTGCTGGGCTGCAGGGAGATGCGGGGCCTTCACTGCACAGAGCTGCTGGCTTTCTTAAGACATAGATCAGGATAAAGTATTCCAGTCAGGGGGCTGTAACTAGAGGATCTTTAAGGTCTCTTCCAACCCAAACCATTCTGTGCTTCCATGGGAAGGCAGAGACTTTGGTCTATAGTGAGAACTTGGTAAATTGAAGTAGACAGCTTTCAAATATTAAAAAGATCCTGCCTGGATTTTCCTCATTGGACTCAGTGATCTTAAAGGTAATTTCCAACTTAAATGAGTCTATGATTCTGTGAAGGAAACATTCTCCCAGCCGCAGAAACAGGGAATCTGGGATGCAGGGAGCTGCTCACGTGTGCACAACCCAGGAGATAAAAGTCTTGAAGCACCAACAGATGAGGGGACAACGGGTCCTACAAGAAGGCACACCTTCCACTAATGGTGGGACCTGAAAACAAGAAGCAGCTCTTCAGAACCACTAACAAACTTGAATTCCCAAGAAACCCTGGAGGGAAGGGCTGGCCTGGCAGTGGCAGCAGAGAAGGAAAAGGCTGGGTACACGTTAATGTAGAAACCTGAACGGAGTCTCATCACAAAATCACCACCTACCAACCAGCTCCACTCTCAGCATCTCCGCAGTCTGCTCAGGGCACCAGATAGACTCAGAGAGCTGTTGAATCGAGGTTGGAAAAGACCTTTAAGATCACAAGTCCAAGTGCAATACTCAGGACAAAGGCTGCCTCAAGTACAAGTACTTCACGGGAGCGTTGGTACAGCAGCACCTGATGTTCTACCTACACACAGGAGATACTTCAGGGAACCTGGCTCAATTGAAGGGGTGTTTTTAGCCCATGGGTGACACAGAGAAAAGCAGGACAAGACTAACAGCACTATTGACAAAGCGCAGCCCAGTCCGGGTGGCACGTACCTCTTCAGTCACCTCCCGAGCACAAGGACAGCAGCAGGGGCAAGCCACAGAAAATGCTTCATTAAGCCTGAGGTATGATATGAAAAATGGAAAATACCTCACCCAAAAAAAGCGAAATCAGATTTTTGCCTTTTACAGGGCACAAGGCCTCATTCTTTATCCTCTCGTCTAGATTTATTCTGGTGGAGGAAGAGGGAGTCTGACAGGATGACACACTGCTTTAAAATTACACATTGCCTCGCGTGCCCCTCGCACGCACGTGCTGCACGCAGATGGCACGGGATATATTTAACACGATGCTCTTACTTGATGCTTTCAAACATCTGAATTCCCAGTCTTGCTGTGCCCGAGGTGCTAATTGCTGCTGCCAAACAGTGTTCTCTGCGGCCGTGCTGCAGCAGCCAGTGGGCAGGAGGATTTTTACACCAAAGGGAACCACGTGAATTAAAATTTGATTTGTGGCTTGTTTGTGAAGCATTCGATGCCCAAGATTTATTTATTTTTAATGTTAAATTTATCTCCTCCACCCTGCGGCCCGAGTTTGGAGCGGTGCCGTGTGCCCCAAGCGGGCCCAGGCTGGTGCAGAGCAGCCCATCTGTTAACAGCAGCACCACAAGCTTTGCTCTTTTCTGGCTCCTCACCCAGTGAGCCCAATTCAAAGCGTCTGGCCTGATGAGGACAACAGTAGCTGTGCCTTTGGCCGCTCTTTGAAAGGACAAGAGTCCCCAGAGCTGGCTCGAAGTGACCGATACCCCCAGCCACACGCTGACTGCCGTGCTGAATGCACTGGAAGGCTGACCGAGGACAGCCTGTTTATAAAAGCACAGGCAGAAGGTTTGATGAAAGATCTTTAAGATAAAAAGTTACAGTATGTTTCCTTCCACCCAAAATAACCCAATACCTGGAAAAATCAAATATACTCAGTGAAAATATTCTAGCGACTTCAAAGAAAGAGGAGAGCCACATCCAGGCATGAACAGGGGCATTAAACTCCAAGATGCAAAACTTACCAGAACAGGCACTTGAGTGACAGTCACCCCAGCCTGGCTGAGGAGCCACAGGCAACCCTGAGGCAGAACATGCTGAGTTTTAGCTCTACCAGCTCAGAAAACCAAGCCTGCTGATTCCTGTCCCCAAGGATGGGCTGGGTGTGGCAGTAGTGACACTTATACCTTGAAACTCCTTGTCCTGATCCCCATTGCCGTGGAAAGCACAAGGACAACCTTTCATTTAACACAAGTGACCCCCATCTGCAGTGAGCTCCATCGATCTGCCACCAGCCATCAACAGAAGAGTTGGACAGCCCCAGAAGTAGGGCTGGGACTGCAGGGCACTGGAGCTGGGATCTGCCCCTCTGACATGTCCTCTGCATCCTGTTGACTGCCAGGCAAGACCCCTCTCCTCTGTCCATCATTCCTTCCTGCTCAGCTCAGCACTTCACCACTGAGTGTTCCAGCCCCTTCCCCAGCCTTGCTGCCCTTCTCTGGCCATGCTCCAGCCCCTCGATGTCCTTCTGGGAGTGAGAGGCCCCAAAACTGACCCCAGGATTCAAGAGGTGGGCTCACCAGTACTGAGCACAGGGAGATGATTGCTGCCCTGGTCCTGCTGTCCATGCAGGATGGGATGTGGCCCACTGCCCATCACATCTCCTTGGTTGTAGCTCCTAGGATAGTGTGTCTCCTCCTCTCCTGGTCCTGATACTCACCAGCCTCAGGGGCTCAACCCCCAAGCCCAGGGCTGAGCCTTGAGACCCTGCTGCCACCCCGCACCCACCCGGGCTGCCCCAACACCTCCCGTGTGGCTCTGCTCCGGCAAAGCCTGTGGGACATGGTGCTTGGGAGGGGACACAGGAGCTGTGTAGGTGTCAGCACTGCCCCCAGACATCTTCCTGTAGCATGGGAGCAACAAAACCTCCTTATTTCCACAGTAAGGAATGGGCAGTGATGGGGGCAGCTGTTAAAGCCAGAGCTTTATTCGATGCAGAGTGACACCACCAGGTACATGGAAAACACTGACTCACCATAAGAAGGGAAGGTCCAGCTCTGCAGATGTTTGGTTCCCAGTGCCTGGACACCCTTGGCACATCCAGCACACCCGCCCCGTGGGGCACCCTCCTGTGAACCGAAACGCCGGGAGAAACTCAAATTTAATACCTGAAAATTGTATTACATAAAACACATAAACCTGCATTTTCTCTTGAGTTATAAAGAAATGATTTAGGAAAAATAAATTAAAAAAACTATCACCATTTCTGGTTGTTTCATTCTGTCAGAAAGGGAAGAGGTTCAGCCAAGCAGCAGCAAGGAGAAGCAGTAATTCAGTGCAGGAGCAAATGACCTCCTGAGGGACTCCTGAGCGAGCAGCAACAATCCCTTCTCCGCGCTGGAGATGCCTGGCTTTTTTCAGTCACTGCACTCAGGTCCATTTAGGGAAGATATCTGGTATATCAAAGCCTTCACGCCTTTGTCCATGACTGATTTTTTTCACTCCTCTATGAAGCTTTTTCAAAAAGAAAGCTTCTCTCCCAATGCTTTTTGGTACCCAGTCTCCGGGGAGCGGCATTGCTCCAGGGATGATATTTTTGTGCGCTCCAAACCCTGCAGTGTGGTGCTTGGTTTTGCCTTATCTGCAGGTTATAGAGGTGCTGTAGAGCGGGGAGTTTAGAGCTGTGATTCCACCCTCAGTGGTTTTCCATCTCCTGTGCATATGCAATAATTTGTACTCAGAGAGATGTGCAGTGACCTCTTTTTATTGTTGGGGGTTTTTTTGGTTGGGTTTTTTTTTTTTTCCAGTGCAAGAAATGTTTTCATTAAAAATAAAATAGCAGATACATCAAGACATTTTCTCTCGTAAAGCCTCATGTGCTGAATATCAAATAGGAATAGCCGATCTCCACAGTGCTTCCTTATCGTGCTGCGCAGCTAAAAACAGCGAGCGAGGGAGAGGGAGCTGGGGCTGTTGCATAACACAGAGAAAACAAACTTCAGAGGCAGCTCCACAGCTCGCACAAAGAGCTAATTAATAGTAATAGTAACGACGACAGCAAACATAAAACCTTTGAATCGTACCCTTTGTTTCAACATACTATTGAAGCAATTCAAGGGCCACGGGTGGCCGGCCCAGAGGCAACACATGGATGCTTAAAGGGCAGTATTTGTTGGATGCTGTATGCTACATAGGGACCTGCACATAATTTGGGGGGAAAAGCAACTTTTTTTTTTGCAGCTATTCACTGCAGGCCTTACACGACATCCCTTTTTAGCTGAAGGTATGGAGACTCATTTGCACTGTGAATATTTATAACTGAATTTAAATGATCTCTTTTTATTCAGTAAAGAAGCTTAATAGTCTAAGGCTGGTTAAATCATCGGCTGGAAAATATTCACAATGAGAATATAAAGAAAGGAGTGAAAACTATCAAAACAAATTCGTGGAGATGTTCAGAGGAGCACACGTGGAATACACCCTGGCTCACCCGACCAGCTAGTGTCTTACTGGTGCAAGGCAGAGCTAACACACAGCTCAGGAGCCACAAAAAGTAGCTATTTCCATCTTGAGGAGACAACATTAGTATGCTGACACCAAAATCAGGGCTTCTGTAACTAATGTGCCTTGTTGGTTACAAATTGCCTTTGAAATCTCCCGAAATCTTAAAGAGTTGGCTGAATTACCAAAAAAACCCAACCCAGAATTGTTAATATTTTTACAAATAGAAGCTGTCGGGTTTGTTCGAGGCGATTCACAAATTTGTACTGCTCTTTGTACGACGCAGGCCAGATCGCTGTCAAATAATGGGCATAATAGCTCACAAGCCCCAGAATTTACCATTAATTTAGGGAAAAAAAAAAAATA
>JANHGN010023309.1:85907-96719 GCA_024605025.1 Megaceryle maxima | reverse complement strand
GGAGGTTGGCCGGGGCTCTGAGCACCCTGCTCTGGTTGCAGATGGCCCTGCTCCCTGAAGGGGGTTGGACCAGATGACCTCAAGAGGTCCCTTCCAACCCAACCTATGATTCTCTTCCTCTGAAAGTAAAACACCACTGGCTGATACCAAAGGATGAACTCAAGAGGAATGAAGCACGCTGACTGAACGCAGAGTATTTTAGGGAGGGCCCTGCCTGGGCAATTTCCTGAAACACTGTGGAAACAGCTGCCTTAGGGACAAACAGTATGAGACCTGCTCTCTACCCAGACACAGTTTCCAGCCATGTCTGTGTCCCTGCCGTGGGTTTTGTTCTACAGCTTTGTATCCCACCATCCCGAGTCCCGGTGGGGAGTAGAGTGGTAGCCCCTGCTCAAGCTCTGCTGCTGTAGCACCACCGCACTGCGGGTGTCCTACACACGTAGGATCATAGAACACCATGTTGGATGAGTCCTGAAGGATCACCTGGTGCAGCCTTTCCTAGGAAAGGCAGTCTAGGTAAGATGGTCCACACACCCTGTCTAGCTGAAGTCTAGTCTCCTGAACCTTTAACTGTTCAGAAGTCAAGTGCTAAAACCTGGCACCATCAGAAAACAGCTTCTTGCAAAGAATGCAAAACGAAGTTGTATCTGCAGTCTACATGCAATAGATAGAAAATATTTGCTTAGAGGCAGCAGCTTTGTCATGATGTAAGAATAAATGACTATGAAGACAAGCACGCCAATCCTTTTCATGCTACAACTGCTCTTTGGTCTCTGTCTAATCCACTTAAGCAGAAAAACAAACAGACGTGACTCCAGTGGTAGTGGAGACTCAGCTCACACTGATCCTATTTCATAGAATCATTCTGGTTGCAGACACCTTTCAGCTCATGGAGTCCAACCACTCCCCCAGCACTGCCAGGGCACCACTGACCCATGGCCCTCAGCACCACAGCTCCAGGGGGGGCTTGGAAACCCCTCCAGGGGTCACGGGGACTCCACCCCTGCCCTGGGCAGTCCAGGACAGCCCTGGAAGGGGGGAAAGAAATTATTCCTCAACTCCAACCTAAACCTCCCATGGCAAAGGAAGGTGAAAGGCTTCCAGCCCCTTCCTGCTTGTCCTCAGTTTTGGGACAAGGGCGGTGACTACCTGGGGCACCAGTTCACTCATCTCACAAGGCCCCCAGCTTCTCATTGGACCTGTTTTCTGGAAGACTTAAAATACCCCTTTCCAGCTCAGACTTTTCAAGTTCTCATTGCAATTCTTCACCTTCACACAGGCACTTGAAATTGCCCCCCCTCTTCCCCCACCCCAGGTTTTTCATTTATAAAAATCCAACTATTCTTTTTCTGATTGCTTCCATCTAACCCCTTGCAACTCAGTTCTGAAATGAACCTCATGATTAATAATTCTCCAGTAACTAATAACTACGTGGTTCTTGGGCTGGGTTGCTCACCACGATCCCAATCACGGGCTCGGTAGCTCCTGCTTCACACTAGAAAAGCAGATCCCATTCAGCCACCAAAAATAGGAAAAGCCATCAGAGATACTGAACGAAACGTATGAGCATACCCACTAAACCCACCTATTTCCAGTCTACAGCATCATACGGGTCACTTCTGTTCTGGAAGAGTGGAAGCTTCTTGATGTGCCTGAGCGATGCCAAGTATGTTGGGTAGACAAGTTCAGGTGGAGAGACCATTGGTACCTTCGTCCTGTGAGGTGTTAAAGGGGAGTCTCAGGGATCTCAGACAATGCTCCTTGCTTGGTAAGGAGCAGGAGCCCACTCTACCTGCTCAGCAGGTAGACAGGCTGGTGCTGCTGGGAAGGGAGACCCTCCCCAGAGGCACCCATGCAGTGATGGACGAGGAGGGAGAGCTCCTGACTAAAGAGTAGGAAGGAGTTTATTCAATCCAGGGCTACTCCTGAAACGTTCTTGTTCCACCTAGGAGCTTTCCTGGTTCCTGATTCACCACCATGCTTAAACTCTAATGACACTGGTTGCTTTGAGACTTCAAGTAAGGAAATTTTAATAAAAGCTTGACTTGATGTTATTCCACTACAAGATCTGCACTGAATTAAACATAAGGCTGAGGAGATGTGTTGACAGTAGATCAGCATGAAGTCCTGCTGGCCGCCACTGAATACGGGTAAATAGTTTTATGTCATTTTCTTTAAGGCTCATTTCCAGCTTTCAATCAGTCTCATGTATAACATGGCTGAAGAGCTATGCAAGGCATCTTATCATGGCCAGTTGTCTGCAGCGTGGGGACACGGCTAATTCTGAGAAATGAATCACTTGTCTTTCCTGTTCTCATCATTCCAGGGTTAGTCCGCGCTGAAGTACAGGCATCCAGCCAGAGGATGCTCTGCCTGATACACACAGAGTGCCCCAGAAAATAACTAGGTGATAAAAAAAATAGCTAAATAACCTGAGCAGTCCATTTTACTGACGTGCAGCTAAACTGTGACTTTCTCTGTTTATCTCCAATACTGCAAATTTACCCTTCGATAAAATGACATGTTGTCCAGACAACACAAATGCCACAGGGTGGATGCAGTCAGAAGAACCAGAGACTCATTTTAGTTGGAAACATCACCAAGTCCAACCATCCCCCAGCACTGCCAGGGCACCACTGACCCATGGCCCTCAGCACCACAGCTCCACGGGGGGCTTGGAAACCCCTCCAGGGATCATGGGGACTCCACCCCTGCCCTGAGCAGCCTGGGACAGCCCTAGAGGGGAAGAAATTGTTCCTCCTGTCCAACCTAAACCTCCCCTGTGGCAACTTGAGGCTGTTTCCTCTTGTCCTGTTGCTGCACCACTCACCTGGCACACAGGCTGCCCCTGGGATGGCGGGGGCTGGCAGCACCAGTCACTGCAGGGAGAGCATCTGATGTGCAGCGCACATCATCCAAGACAAGAGTAGCAGGCAACAGTCACCTTCCCTTTTCTGATGCTACAGGATCATGTGGCCTCTGGATAAAGGAAAGGGTCACTCGGAGCAGCACAAGCAGCTCCATCTCTGCACGGTGCCTGGGAATAGGACAGTGCTGAGCACAGTATTGGTGATGGATGCTCAGTGAAAGAGGCAGAGTCTCTCCTGCAGAAGGTCTTGCCCAAAGATGTCCTCCAGTCGGTATGAAATGCAAACTGCTGCTACCACTGCACAAAGAGAGGGACAAAAATCCGTTCTGAAGGGTCTGTTAATGAATAATCGCGGCGCAGGCTGGAGGCAGCGCAATAGCTGGTTAAGGTGAGAGGGGAAGGAAAGGTGCTGACAGCTATTACTGAATTAGGAAAAAAAACCCAGCTACATGAAGGCTTATTAACATTTTCCATTGGACTTAGAAGGTTCTCTCCTCTCAAGGATTAAAATAAAATTAGTTTGAGGGGATGGGTTTATTAAATTAAAAGTTAGCTTTTAAAAAGTTTGTAGAGTAGTGTTTGGGGGAGATAAACATCAGCCTGGCGCTGCCCCCAGGGGTAGTTCTGGCAGCAGCTTCTCACTGTGGGCAGGATTCCCAAAGTATTTTGCATCGGTCGGTAAAGCACCCGCGTGGTGGCACAGACCCCACTGTGCAGCACAGACCCTGCAGTGCAGCATGGACCCTGCTCCCCGAGCCTTAATCCTGCACCTCAGGGAGACAGATGGCAGCTCCCCAGCCATCTGGCTCTGGCATTTCCCACGTGCAGCCCCCAATCCATCAAAGCCAGCAGTAGAGAGTCATTGAGATTGTTTTTGTCAGACATGAACACTCACCAGCCACAGGTCTCCTTCGCAGCAGCCCTAACCAAGCAGCACTCCACAGGGGAGAGACCAGAGTGTGCTTTGCTGGACCCCAAATCATTGTGCTGCATCTTCTCAGGAGGCTTTGTCATCCTCACACCTCCCTGGGACCACAGGAGCCCACGGCTTCAGAACAACATGGGCAACCTTCTGACCTCCACAAACAGCCCCAGCTTGTGACAGAGCAGAACTCAGGAGGTCTTGAGCCCGGGAAGAAGGTCAGTGGTGTTCGGACAACCAGCACAGAAGTGGTGGCAGGGGCTGAGAAAGCTTGTGCTCACACAGCCCGAGTCCTTGGATGGGTTTCAAATAGCAGGGAAGTTCTTGTCACAGTCGTTAGGATTTCAGGTTTCTGCAAAAGTGAGAGTGTTTTGTCTTTCCTGGCTAATGACAGGACTGTGACACACAACTGCACGGCGCCTTTAATGCCACCCCGATCAATAGCTGCCTTTGGTCTCTGTGTCCCGATCGTTTACAGCCTGTCTGTAGTAGACCAGTTTGTTTATTTCTTTTCAGAGGTGATAAATTGAAGTATATTAAGATAATGGTGTAACATTTGTTCCTGTTAAAATGTATAAACCCAAAAATTTAAATGTAATTCAATTTTAAGTGGAAAATAACGATTGCCGTTGAGATGCCCAAAGACAACTAATTACTCATCCCCATCAACATTTTATTAAACAGAAATGGGACAACAAAAAGAAAGGTTCAGTAGCAGTATTTTGAAAACATGCTGTATCAATGGTCAGTCATAACCTCAGAAACATTGAAGCTCGTTAAAAAAACTGCACGAGTTTATCTTCAGCACCTTGGAGTTTTCTGTCAAAGTGATTTGTTCCTTTTCAAGTCTGCTTCCTGTAAAAGCGATTATTGAAATGTACTGCAGTGTTTTGATTCAATTTAGCTAATCTGGAAATTCTCTGCCTGAATTCTTACCGGGAAAGAAGCCTCAGCTGGTGCACTCGGTCTCCTCCGCTGCCCACGCGCTGCGCGGCTCTCCCGTGATGGTCCTCGGTCTCCGACCAGAAGTGCCCCAAGGGACTCAGTGACACCTCCTGCAAGCTTTACTCTGTCAAGTTAGAAGATCAATAGAGAGCCAGAAGAAAGTAAAGATCCTAAAATACATTTCTACTGAAGAGTAGCACTTGATAACATTTTTAGCCTATTTTTTGCTGAATTATTCTCTACAGGTGCGTGCGGAGTACGAGCGCGTATTGCTTAGTAGCCCCACAGAAGATGGGACCCATAATTCTATGCTTTGCTCTGCTATTAGCATAGCATTGATTGTCTTTACATCAGATAGCACAGCCCTTCATCTCCACTGATGAAATAATGTATTTGCTTCCAGCGTGGATGATGGGGGGTTTACGGGGCTGGCTGGGGGAACTGAAGCACACCCCTCTGGCTCAGAGCCCAAAGTTCACCTGCTAAATGGGCTATCACAGGAGGACAGCAAACTCTTGGCTACCATTTCTATTCTGCAGCGGTCACATAGGTCACCTGGGCCAGCCTAGCCCCTCTGGCCTGGACAAGCATCATCTGTGCCCAGGGAGCAGGACATTCACTTCAATCTTTTATTTGGCAGCCCCAGATGATGGTCCCGTTTCCACATGGAGTAGATCCACCCCAGGCTCAGCCATTTCTGCTACAGTAGAGACAACAAACAACCACCAACCAAACAAAAACACACATGAAAAAATCCTCTGACCATCATAGACATACTTCAGAATCACAGAATGGTTTGGGTTGGAAGGAACCTTCAAGATCATCTAATTTTACCCCCCTGCCACAGGCAGGGACACCTCCCACTAGAGCAGGCTGCTCAGAGCCCCATCCAGCCTGGGCTTGAACACATCCAGGGATGGAGCATCCACAGCTTCCCTGGGCACCCTGTGCCAGGGTCTCACCAGCCTCAGAGTCAAGAACTTCTTCCTAATTTCTAATCTAAGTTTCCCCTCTTCCAGTTTGAAGCCACCACCCCTCATCCTGTCACTACAAGCCCTTGTAAAAAGTCACTCCCCAGCTTTCCTGTAGTTCCCCTTCAGATACTGAAAAGCTGCAGTAAGGTGTCCCTGGAACCTTCTCTTCACCAGGCCCCACAACCCCAGCTCTCACTTATATTTACTCATTTATGAAAGAAAAGCATCAATTCAGAGAGAAATCAGTGTCCTCACTCCATTCATTCATTAGATATGACTCCCTGGGTCCTTCAGCAGTTTTGCATCCCCCTGAGTTTTGGGGTCATGGTTTTGCAACCTGGAAAAAAGCCCTCTCAGTCTGGTGTTGTGTAGGACGGGGTGAGAGCCTCTTCCATTCATGTGGTTGCCATACCCACAGCCTGTCAGCAGCTTCCCAGCCCAGCCTTCCTGACGAGCAGCATTTGTGAGATCTTCAGCCACTACACTTAAAGCACAAACCATTCAAGTGGGTATTTCAAGTGGGCTGAATGTGACAGAAGGATGTGGAAATCATTCTATAGGCTCTGTGTCCTGGTTTTCTTCCTTAACAGCCACTAAAGGCTTAAACGGTGAGGAGCACAATGATTAAGAAGTGAAGTGGCATAAAAAAAATTAACAAGCCAGCATAGTGATATTTTCTTTCTTTAAAGAAAAAAAAAAAAGACAAGAGAAAGAGGTACTCAGCCCTGGGAACTCCAGTGTAAGAAGGACATGGAGCTGCTCGAGTGGGTGCAGAGGAGCCCCAGCAATGCTGGGAGGGCTGGAACCCCTCTGCTGGGAGGCCAGGCTGGGAGAACTGGGGGGGTTCAGCCTGCAGAGGAGAAGGCTCCATCTGGGGAGACTTTCTGGGGGCTTTCAGGACTTGAAGAGGACCTGTCAGAAAGATGGGGACAGACTTGTGAGCAGGGCCTGTTAGGACAGGACAAGGGGGAATGGGTTTAAACTGGAAGAGGGAGATTTAGATTAGATATAAGGAAGAAGTTTTTCACTGTGAGATTGAAACAGGGAAGCTGTGGATGCTCCATCACTGGAGGTGTTCAGGGTCAGGTTGGATGGGGCTCTGAGCAACCTGCTCTAGTGGGAGAAGTCTGGGCCCATGGCAGGGGGGCTGAAACTTTATGATCTTTAAGTTCCCTTCCAACCCAAAGCATTCTGATTCTATGAAAGGGCCTGGAGTTCACGCTCCACATGACTGCAGTCACCTACAAAGAACTGGTTCTTTGCCAGTGTTTACAGCAAACGATGAAGATGCCCTTAGCAGACCCTGCTTGTGACACCACCATCATACCACTGAGCATTGCTCTGTGCCCTCTCTCCTCTCCCAGGGCAGGGGAGTCCACACGTGCCCCTGATGAACCAGGAAGGAGTACTGGTGCACGCTGAGCAGCTAGTGGTGTGCAATGGTTACCTGGTCTGCTGCGTGCCACCCAGGAGGTGATCCCAGTCCCTGGCAGTGCCACCCGAGCGATGCATGCGACTCCATCAGTGGGTGTTCCTGCAGGGCTCTCCAACACCCACTCCTGGTGGGCCACCTAAACAAGACACATGCAATGGCAGGTGCTTTAGCAGAACCAGATTACAGGGGCCACAGCAGAGCATACTGGGCAGAGGTGCTGAGAATTGCTCCTTCTGCTGACAGGAACTGGGAAAGCTTAAGGTGCTTCTTGCTCAAGAGCTTCACACGGTGTTTGGTGGGGCTGCTTACAGAACAAACACCTAATACATAAAAGATATAGAGGGATTGTCAAGTAAATTTTTTCCCATTTCACTACGACGCTTAAGAGAAAGGCAAAGGATTGAAGACATAGATTTACAAAATGAAACTTTCAACATCCTGAAGCCAGTTTGTGAAGAGCACTGTAGTGATTATACGCAGCACTCGCTGCCCTCCGAAGCCTCGTACCTCTCGCGTCTTTAGATTCAAGCCAAGTTCTGCCTCCGGGATGCAGGAGCACCGGGAGCCAGGAAGGCTCAAGGGAAGAGCAACATCCCACCTGGCTCATTCATTTCAGCTCAGCCACCAGTCACTGTGCTCTTTCAGTCTGGATATTAATGGGGAAAAGTCAAAAGTGCACCTTAGAGCAACAGCCAACGAAAGCGTTTAACAACAGTTTGATCAACGTGCATCTGTCATGATTTCACTGAGGGCCTCCCATCAGTCACTCCCTGTAATGGGCACATCACATGCTCCGAGGGCTCCTCCTGCTCATCACAGCTTATTATGTCAATCCAAACCCTGCCCAGCGCTGCTGGGAACACCCACAGCATCGCCCCGCACCCAGTGAGGGTGGCACAGTCCCCACCAGAGTCTCAGCACCAGGTCACGCTTGCGACAGCAACCACAGAGGTGACCTCTGTGCCTCAGACAGATTTTTTTCCCCCCCTCATCTGCAAACATTTACATGCTGGACTTTCAGTGGCCCCCACGTGCGAGTGATACTGGGCTGGCATGAGTGACACCGCATGTCAAGCGGTGCTCCCAGTGCCACCTGTGATGCAGGGTGTGGTGTGGCCAGGGCTGCCCAGAGCCAGCTGGGATTAACACAGACAGCCCCTTGCTCCCCGACACCCACACGCTCCCTCCTGGGCTGCCAGCCCTCACCACCCCAACACTGCTTGGCACGTAGGTTCCTCTCCACAGAAGTGGGGTGAATGCCTGTGAAAAAGGGACCAAACCCAGGTCTCCCAAGTCATCAGCAACCAGGGAGCATTTGCCTCCAGGGCTTGCAGAGGATTTTCCCACAGGGAGAGCCACTCACTACCTCTTTTATAGGAAACCCCAAATACATTCACAAATTCTGATAAATTACTGCGAAGTGACAACTTCATCCTTACTTTTGCTTTTGTAACCAGTATTTCTGGAGGTGCCTACACCTGAATTAGTATGTGCATCACCAATAACATATATCCACTGACAGCAAAAAGTCTGGATAGTCACCGGTTTCAGCAAGACAATGCCATAAGCCAAGACAAAGCAGGCTCTACTCAGCAAAAAGAATGACAAAAAGGAGAGAAGAACAGAAACAAAAGCAAAGAGGAGCCTCTGAGTCATTGTATGTGTCCTCCCAAATACCTCTGTGCTGGGAGCGGGGTGAAAGGCAGGTCAGCAAGGGGTGATGGAGCCCAGAATATAGCAATAAAACAATGTCAAGGTTCCCACTCTGCCAGAATAATCTGGTTTAGGTTTGTGTTTCTTTTTCTCTAAAAAATGAGGAGAGGAAAGAATGAAGGACAGTTGGTTTGGGGGAGAAGTTATTAAAATAGTGGTGCCAACCTGCCTTGCTTTAGGAGGTCTCCGATGACACTGAAGCCACCTCAGCAGGCAGGGACGGGGAGTAGAGCACAGTAACATCCCAGGAAGAGCTCTCCCTGCTTGTACAGCCCAAGCAGGGCTCAGAGGGGAATCAGAGGCTGTTTCCACTGCACTGCTGGTGTGTTGCAATGGCAGATAACATTTGAGAGATGTATTATTATGGAAGGGAATTCAAAGAGAAAGATATCCTAGACTGATTAGCTATCCACCAAACTCAGCAGGCAAGCTCTGGCTCTTCCTTCTCCCTGCTGACATGGTTCATCTAGACCAGCTCCTTCCTTTGGGATGTGCTGACCCCCATCACTCTCCAGTTTTCACACTGGTGACACCCCAGAAGCCTCACCCCTCTCTGGAGACAGCCCTTCATCATCTCCCCGATCCCTGCACAATTCTTGCACCAGTTCAGCTGACAAGAAAATGAGCTAACAGTTTATATTGCAGTCAAAGGAGGAACTGAAACCTCAGTACCCAGAATCAACCACAGTTGCCTCATCAAAAAAAGCACCAAAGATGCCTTGTTAGTTCTGCACCTTTCCCTGGCAAAGCAGCCTTGCCCTTACCACCCTTTCCATTGATACACCTCTTTCTTTAATGACTCTTGCCTTAGATGCTCACCAGCACCTCGTGACCCCAGAGACTCCATTCTGAGCCCACAGTTGCTCACAGGAGTTTCCCCTGCTGAACTGAAAGCTCCATGGTCCCAGCACCATGACATCAGTCTGTAGACCCCATGGATAAACCTTATAGTTGACTCTTCAGTGTTGGGTACCAGCCCATCCATTCAGACAGAGATATCCATCCATCAATTTATCCATCACATGTGGTGACCCTTTTCCACGTGTCCCTTCCTATCTCAGGCTCAGATCTACCTGGTTTCTGCCAGCTCAGTTTATCTGCCCATGGATGGTCTTGTTTCTGCAGTTCACATGGACAACACCAGTCCTGTGGATCACCTGCCTGATGTGCAGGTAGAGACAAGCAACTTCCCTGTTTCTTTTCTGGCCACAAGTGACATTATAGGGAGGACAAGCTCATCGGAACACACCTACAAAACTCCTGATGGAGGAGCACACATCAGGTTTTCATGTGTCTTAGGATGAAGCACAAATCCTCAGCTCTTGACCTCAGTATCAAACCCTGTTGTGGCTTTGCTGCAGCCCCAGTTCATTCCCAAGATGGGATCTTTCCTTTGATCATGCCAAATGGGTCTCATCATATTGAGAAAAAAAAATATCCATATTTCCATTATTTTAAAGCCATTTCACCCTTTTCCTATGAGAATTTTCATTTTTCCATTCCAAAAGTTACCTCTCCCTAGGTCTTGCTGGGGGTAAGTTCTGGTCAATGTATGATGCAGATTTCTGGATTTTCAACAGCTTAAGCAGATCATCACTGATTCTCTCAGTCCCTCTTCGCATCTGAGAACGTGCCTTTTGCACACCTTAGCTTCAAACTGATCAGCCAGAGCGTGCTGCAGACCTGTCTCAGGCACTGTTCTTATTTCTCATCCCACTATCAACACAGGCTGGGGGAGGAGGTGACAGAGCAGCCCTGCAGAAAGGACTTGGTGCTGGTGGACCAGAGGCTGGACAGGAGCAGCCCAGAAGGCCAATCCCATCCTGGGCTGCAGCAAGAGAAGTGTGGCCAGCAGAAGGAGAGAGGGGATCCTGCTGCTCTGCTCTGGGCAGACCTCACCTGGAACACTGCGTCCAGCTCTGGAGCCCTCAGCACAGGAAGGACAGGGACCTGA
>JANHGN010023309.1:40432-50573 GCA_024605025.1 Megaceryle maxima | reverse complement strand
AGACTGGAGAGAAGGAGAAATTGTTGGTGCTGAGGGTGGTGGGAGCCTGGCCCAGGCTGCCCAGAGAGGTGGTGGCTGTCCCATCCCTGGCCCCATTGCAGGGGAGGTTGGCCAGGGCTCTGAGCACCCGGCTCTGGTTGCAGATGGCCCTGCTCCCTGCAGGGGGGGTGGACAGGATGACCCTGAAATGTTCCTTCCCCCGCAAGCCAGTCTGGGATTCCGTGATCCTTTTCTTAAGTGCTAACTTCCATACGTTCCCTTCCCTCACCCCGGTGAAACCTCTCACTTTTCCCACCTGCTATGTGCTCAAGTCACTGCTGAAAGCCCAGCCCAGCAGGGTTCCACTCCAGGAACACCCTAACACCGGTTCACCCCTCAGCACCTTCGCTACCTGTCACACCACATCACACCTCCCCCAGGGGACGTACCAGTTTCCCTCAGGACATGGTGCCAAATGCTCTTGTGAAACCCCAGAGAAGACCCGTGGCATTTCCCGTGCTAGAAAAGCAGTCAGGAAAAGATCTCCACCCAGCTCTGGTGCCCTGGTCGGGGTCAGGGGAACACGCGGGGTGTAAATACCCGTCTGCGATCAAAAAAGGCTCCGCGTGGCAGTTTATTGGCATCATCCTCTTTCATCATCCTCAGACATGCCTTATAGTATCATTGACTGTGAATTATTTTCTAGATTATTATAGCCTGTCTGGTGGAATCCGAGGCAGATAACACAATCACTCTGCCAATAAGCTGTCAATGCAGGCACCGTGGGAGGTGTAATAGCTTTCCATGGCAGCTCCTAGAGAATTGATTAGCACTTGGCTCATTAGCTCAATAGCAATCAATGACTCCAAACAGCTTAGACACCATTCTTGCACAGCAGAATTGCATAATAAAAATCCTTATGACAGATTTACTCAGTACATGTTTGCTGCACAACGTTCCACAGAGGAGAGAAGAGCTTTGAAGGGCTGAGGTGTTGGAGAGGGAGGTGCAGAGGAAGGAGCAGGTGCTCAGCACCTCTCACCTGCAAACGCTTTGCCACCCCAGGTCTAACAGGTTCCTGCAAATCTTGGTGCACGCTGCTGCTCCCTGCCTCGACAGAAGAGGTTTGTCTTGCTTGGGGGTGGGGGGAAGAACATCCACAGCATGTGCCTTTGTCCCAACTTCCAAGAAAACAGGACCCAAAAATTCAGACAAGCCCTTTTTAAAAAGGACTATGTGCTTAGAATGAAGCGGTTTAGAGCTCGAGCACCTCACGTTACACTCCATAGTTCACGTTACACACCATCGCCTTGCAGAGAAATTGAAACACTTTCTAAACCTTATTGAAAGCACGAAACCAAGACAATCATTTTGAACAACTCTAGATTTTCACCTCCGCTATGGAAAATTCTTTTCCTTTTAGAGGAAACAGGAGGGTGAAATTCAAGAACACTCCAATTTCACAGCTCACCCCCACAGCTCACTGCTACGGAGCAGAGGAGGACTGAATACTTCGGAGAAAGGTTCAGAGGCAGAAACACACATGGAGGTGGTGGGGCACTCCAGGACCACGTGCCTGGGCTGCAGGCAGCCCTCGGCCCAAAGCTCTGCTTCCCAAGCAGGTGAGCCCAAAGGGTGGTACCAAAGACAACAAAGGACACACAAAGGACATCCCCAGGTCCCCACGTGGAGAGCAGCGAGAGGGTCTGAAGAACAAGGGCACCAGCACCGCTGGGACGGGCGAGAGGCAAGCGGAACTGTGCCATTGATTCATTTCCTAAACAAATAATGCAGGGAAAAAATGTTACGTGTGACTTGCCAGTGGTTGGACCTTTATACTAAAGGTTTAATGAGAACAGCTTCTACGGGATGCTTGTGAGCTGGGCCCTGGGAGCTAGGCTGCTAATGAATTCCGAGCTGTAAGTGATGATCTGGTAAGAGATTCAGCAGAAGCAACTGTCGTTAGGAACCAATCAACGGCAAACCCAGTATCGAAGGAGCAAGGAAAACTCCTCTGCTAGAGACCAAATCTTGGGTTAATGTTTTTCTAGATGCCACCACCCATCACCTCTCACCAGGTCACCCTCAAACCTTTCCCAGACCTTCGCCCTCCAGCTATTAAAACACTAATTACATACAAAGGCAACAGATGGACAAAGACCTTGGTGAAGGAGACTGGGCACCTGATGTATCATTCCTCTTCTCCACTTACATGAGAAAGAGAAAACACCAGCACCCCAGTGAACGAGGTTTTGTCTTTTATAGCCAAATTAATCCAGCAGTGAGGTCTCATTGGCCGACCTCAGCAGCCTCCCCGCCGTTTGATGAGCCCTTGATAAAGGATTGGATTTGTCTGGTGCTGGCTGATTAACTGCCCAGTAAAACAGTTGATAGATTAAAAGCGAGGGGCAGCAGAGCTTGAGACAACCCAGAAGACAGTGCTTGCGAAAACAAGAGAGGCAACCTTTTTGTTACCAAAAATTCCAGCACAAGGGCATTTTGAGGCTCGTCTATTACAGTTGTGACAGTAAAAATATTTACTTCAAAAATTAGACAGAAATCTGCACATGATTTTAATTCCCCCGTTCCCTTCCGCTGCTAAGAACTGCAAAGTTGCCATTATGCAAAATACCAGCCTTATTTATTTTGAAAATGATTCCTGATTTTGGGTTTTTTTTTTTCCTGTAAATACATTTAATACCAAAAACAAATTTTAAGTCATTAAATCATGAGACTTCTGAAATATCAGTGGAATTTCAAAACTAATTGTATAAGGGAAAAAATGAAGTTTCCGTAATTGTTAATGTACTTAGATGTAAATAACATTTCATTTTGAAGCAATTGCTTTATGAATCTCTCGGCCTTATTTAATTAATCAGTGCACTTTGCATCAGTGACAAACTGTGGATTCAGCAGATTTAAAGATGCACATTCTATTATGGGAGCATTAAGTGTAGCTTTATCAGGGATTTAATAAATAACAGCAATATTCCAATATGAAAAACTCAAAAGGAGCTGAGCTCGAAGGGGCATAAATTGTGACACGAGGGCATTTTCACATCAGAGTGTGCCTAATTCTGTGGGTCTTCAAAGAGAAGCAGCAGTGCCTACTTCTGCTTTTTAAAGCCAAACGATGCATTGTTTTCCAGAGCCCAGGGAGGAGCAGAATGAGCCTCGGGAGGGCTCTCTTGGAGAAGGCACAAGAAGTGGAACTGGTGTCAGGTTTTGACCTCACTCTTCCATACCTCCATGGAATGCAGCGCCTGGCACTCCACCTATGTCCCAAAAGCAGTGAAACAGCAAAAACAGCTAAAAAAAACTCTGCCAGAGAAGACAGGAGGCAGATGAGGGTAGCAGCAAGACCTCTTTTGGTGAACAAGGGATCGTATCTTAGAAACAGGTGATGGGTTTGCAGGGAGTTAAAGGAAGCTGCCAAGAGACAAGAAGGTCACTGCTTACAGCGGGACCAGGAGCGTCGGGATCGATGCCGTGTCTCTCATTTGGATGGTTTTCTCAGTTCTCACCATGGTGCAACCTCAAAAAGAAACCCATGGATGTGTGCTTGTCCTGCTCACACTGACACTCACCTCAAACAAAAGTGATGGAGTCAAGAGCATGAAGGTGCTCAGGACATCCTACACTTACCATGGAGGCAAGGAGGACACGGCCCACCCAGCACAGCACCTCACACCCCAGGGAGCAGAGGGCACTACTGACAGGTTATAGTGTCTCTGGATGATGAGCAGTTTGGGTTCCCTGCTTGTGCTGTCCCAGTTTTCAACACAATGAGACACACTCAGCAATGTCTCAATAGCATTTCAGCTTGAAGCCCACTCTAGATGTTGGCCTCCAGATGTGACAGGGAACACAACACGCAGCGTGTTCACAAGACAGGAGGTGGGAACCAGGTGGGATTAGGCTCTGCTCCCAAGGAACAAGCAATAGAACAAGAGGAACTGGCCTCAAGTTGCCCCAGGGGAGGTTGAAGCTGAGGAACAATTTCTTCCCCTCCAGGGTTGTCCAGGGCTGTGCCAGGCTGCCCAGGGCAGGGGTGGAGTCCCCGTGATCCCTGGAGGGGTTTCCAAGCCCCCGTGGAGCTGTGGTGCTGAGGGCCAGGGGTCAGTGGTGCCCTGGCAGTGCTGGGGGAATGGTTGGGCTTGATGATATTGAAGGTCTTTTAAAACCAAAAGGATTCTGTGACTCTATACAGCCCAGCCATGCTGAGGTGGGTGACTGCTTCTGGGGTGCAGGCTGCTTCCAGTGTTCAGTAATACCAGTAACACCCCTCCCTCTGGAGCTGGGTTCTCAGCAAACACCATGCACAGGAGAAGTGGTGTGGTTCTCTCTGCCTGGCCCCCTGAATGGTGTGTTTCCAGCACACGTATATAAGACACGTGTATCTTCAGATCCACCTGGCAGGTCTAAGTAGGAAACTGTCGACTCCATCCGTCTCCCATCTGTCCCCAGCACCGAGCACACAGCCCGGACTGGCCACCGGCACCCACCGGCTGGGCAGATGGATTTCCTCGCGTGGTTACAGCACCAGCCTGGGTGCAGCGACGGGCTCCTCAGACCCCCCCTGAACCCACCACCCGCGCCCCAAACTCCCACTCGCTGCGCTGAGCGTTCCTGGAACAACCCCCCAGCACCTCTGGGGGAGGCGACAGCTCAGACCCGTGGGGTGGTCACTCTGCGGGGACAATGGAGTGAAGTCGTGCCAAAGCCAGAGCGGTCCGGGGCCAAACAGTGCAAATCGGCACAGGATTTTTATGGCTGTTCAGTTTGGTTTTCAATAGAAAAAAAAACCAACTTCCCAGGCTGGAAGCTGGGCTTTGCTGTCAGCTCTGGGCTGGTAAAATATCAACGTTTCCGATCGATAGCGAGGACGCGTGACAGGCTGCTAGGAATAAAGTTCCTCCTGCTCGCTGCAAGACGCTCGAAAGCAGCACCCACAAACGGCTCCGAGTCGTTTGTCCAGGGCTCTAGATCCAAAGCTGTGAGTTTAGTCAATCCCGTGCTGGTTGCTGTCATGGAAAATTCCCTTTCTCTGGGTGCCTGAGGGACTTGGAGCTTGTGCTCCTCCATTTAGGCAAAAGACAAAGAAAATGTTAACAGCCTCAAATCTGTTGCGTTTTAGCCACGCTGGCATTTTCTGTGCCCTTTGGTTGGCCTTATCTTAAATCCTGTATTCAGTCCTGGGCTCCTCAGCTCAAGAACAACAGGGAACTACTGGAGAGAGTCCAGTGGAGAAGACGATGAGTTTTCCTACCACTGAACCTCACCCCGTGCATAGCTGTCTCTCATCGCAGCAGCAGCAGCGACAACTCCTGATGTGGTGTTCAAAGGGAACCGTTCCCTCCCTGCCATCCCTCGGTATTTATCTATACACCAAATATTATCTCCCTTAACCCTGTTCGTGTAGGACACCTACAAAGCCCTAATCCACACTCACACCTCCCAGGTGGCAAACCCAAAGCACAGATTTGTGCACTGTGGCTCCTCAACCCTGGATTCACAAAATTCTTTAGTGTCCAGGGGCAGAGGAGGCACTGAAAACCTCCAAGGCTCAGCCAGTGTGAGCCCTTCCAAAAGTTAACACCAGCTGGTCAGCCTCACCCACAACCTGTCTACAGCTGCTCTCCTGCACATCATCCCCTCTCCCTACAGCTGCTCTCCTGCCCATCATCCCCTCTCCCTACAGCTGCTCTCCTGCCCATCATCCCCTCTCCCTACAGCTGCTCTCCTGCACATCATCCCTCTCCCTGCAGCTGCTCTCCTGCACATCATCCCCTCTCCCTACAGCTGCTCTCCTGCCCATCATCCCTCTCCCTACAGCTGCTCTCCTGCACATCATCCCCTCTCCCTGCAGCTGCTCTCCTGCACGTCACACTCAAGCCCACAGTTTCACTGCAGGATCTACAATCAGCAGCCCTGCCCTTTCCATCCTCCCATAGCTCAGCACATCACTACAAACCCTGCACCAAACACATCTCCCACAGCGAGTCCTTGCTTTCCGACCACACTCTTGTCCTCGAGTTTCCCAGAGCTGTTTTCCCTGCTGCAGCCGTTGGTACCACCCCATAACTCTTTTATATCCTATTTCCTCAGCTGCACAAACCTGACCATTTATTTCGCTCTGCCTTGCAGCCAGACCTCTACGTTTCCTTCCCTTTCCTTCGGATTCCTCGCTGCTTTACTGCAGAGGTTATTCTCACAGAAGTTATGAGTTATTCTGCACCGTTCATCTCCCACGCAGGAGAACTCTACTCTAAAGGCAGGTACCAGTGATATGTGGTTTATGTTACTAAACCAAACAAAAGCCTTCCAAAGAACACCATAAATACTCTACGAACGGACCAGGAAAAAGAATAACAAGTTTGAAAGATGGACTTTTCTATTGTGACTAAAAGGCTGTACCACTCCCCCTCATATAATCACATCACAGGGGAGGCACTGAAAAGCCCCAACATTCCCAACACAGCAGCATCACAGGCAGCTGGGAAAAACAAGGACATTCCAAACAAAGCAAACAGGGCTCCTTTTTAACCCTGGCAAAGAAAATGCAAAATAATTATTGTTGCTCCTCTGAGCAGAGTGTCTCATATGGAGAGGCAGCTTTGGCAGCTCCTCACTGCAATCGTGTGGAAACTTTCCTCCTTTTAAAGTAGCACCAACTCCAGACAAGGCGATTTCTGCCCTGAAGAGTAATTTTACCACAGGGAAACTATTTGCAAACAAATGCACTAGAGAAGCCACTCTCCAGGTGATGAATAGGAGACTTTGGAAGGTGCATCACGGACACAGAGAGATGACAGGGTCACATTTATTTCCTCTCCCACTGGTATGGATAACAGTGTACGTCACCTTCCTTGAGTTCCTCCTGTGCCCTAGTCTCTGAGATTACACCTGTCAGCTCTGTAATGAGTGAAAATGGGGGGGGGGAATGCAGAAACTGTTCATTTCACACATGTCACCTTGAATTAGAAATTAGTCCAAAAGCATCCTTGTCCAGAGAAGTCTAAGTCCTGCTTGCTCTGTAAAACACAGCTCTCTGGCCATCCCCTTGTCCTTCTGTTTTGTGAAGGCACAAGTGAAAAGTGATGGAGCATCTGGAAAATTTTACAGGCAACAAGATAACATGTTTGTAGACCTCTTTAGCACTGATGTGCCCTCACAGGCACTGAGCAGTTCAGTCACCTTCCCAGATCTCTCTTGGAGGCTTCCTCCTCACCCTTCCCATGCCCCTGCTCAGAGAACATCAGCAGCTGATCTTCAGAGATAGGCTATCTCACCACCTTAATGCTTGCTCTGGATTCACATAGCCCACTACAAACAGACTACGTGAGACAGTTGAGCAATGCACTGAGAAACTGGAGAAACACCTCCTGGAAAGGAACACCCTACCAGGAACTAACAGCACCATCCTGAAGTCCTGGTCCCCAGCAAAGCACATGCAAAACTCCCGCTGCCTGGTACTTGGAACTCCATCAACCCCATCTGTTCCATGCCCAACAGCACCCGAAACACAGCAACACCAGCTGGGGACTGGGACACAGGGAATGCTCAACCTGGCTGGGTAGGTTTTTAATTTGCCTTGAACACCTTAGACAGAGAAATAGTAACAAGAAAACCACCCTGACACCTGCACGGATGCAGAGTGCATCCCAGCTGGCCCCAGCAAGCCAGAGGCACTACTGTCTTAACATTTATTACTTCTTCTTGCTGGCTCACCAGCCTGGCTGTCCCCACGGCATCCCGCCGGGGCTGGAGCGCTCAGGCAGCACTGGAGAAAAGGGGCTATTTCTGAAACACCTGTCCCTTCTTCACCACCCGATTATGCCTCAGGAATCGCTCTCGGTGTGCATGGGGCTCTCAGTCCCTCCTCCCCCCCTTGGCCCTCTGCAGCCATAAAGATTGCCCCAGAATGGCTGCAAGCAAAAGAGCGGGACCTGGGGTGGTTGAGTCTCTGGGATTAGAGAAAAGAAGGCCATGACTGTGGCAGATGTATCAGTAATGAATAACGAGACAGGGATGCGATGAGCTGACCTGGGTAATACCATTAACATCAGCAGCCACACAAGATGTATCACCCATCCCATTACAGTCAGAACACAAGTGACAGGGAAAAGCACCCATCTTTTGAACAAGGTGCTTAACTGAAAGAGAAAGCCAGACACCTCAGACGAGTGACTCCATGACAGAGACGAAGCCACGCTGAAAGCAAGAAGAGGGTCCCAACGTGAGCCGAGTCGTGAGCCGTACCCCGAGGTGATGCTCATCCTGCAAAGTGTGAGCGTGCTGCCAGCGCTCCCCCCCACCTCCCCCCAGCGTGGCAGCCTCAGTGAAAGGCTCGCAAGCCGGGCACACCAGGAGGTTTTTATCAGCGATAGCACAATTCACAGCCACCCTCCAGCCAACGGCGCTGAAGGGCTTTTCCCCTGCTCTGCACCACAGTGAGGATGCTCGGCCAGAGCCAGCAGCGCTGGTGACTCCCCACCGCTTACACCCCAGCTTACACAGGCACTGTCGGCCGAGCTTTGTACTGGGAGAGATGCTGCTGCTCTGCTGCCACGTTCCCTTATCACTGAAACCAAGCAAGCTCCTTGTGCAGCATCAAAGTCTCTTCTGTGCTTTGGATCATCCTTAACAGCTGCCTGTGAGTTTGCGCTGCTCTGATGCTTCTTCAAGGTTTCTGCCTAATAAAGAGGTTGGCAATAATGACCTCGCTAATGGTTTTCCTCCAGTCTCAGGCACTGTGCTGTGGGAGGGGTGTGATGGGGCTTCTGAAGCTGTCATGCTAAAACTGGCGGCAGTTGTGTGGGAAAAGTTTTGCTCAGTGAGAAAGGGCTGGGTTTGATGAGAACTGACTGCTGGACGGCTGCTGCTGCTTTTGTAATGGAAAAGGCCTTCAAAAAGGGGTTTGAAGCCTTCCCAACTTAAAGAATCCACAGGCAATATTAGCCACAAGTTCTGGTTTGCCTTTCAGTGCATACTGAGGAGGAAGAGCAGTCATGGGTTTAGCTTAGACCGCATCACACATAACACTTCCACTTTCCTAGCTTTATATCGAGGTTTTCATTTTCTTTTGGCTTAAATGACATCTTAGAACTTTAACAGAACTTACTTCTACATGTCTGAATATTTGTGCTTCTAAATTAGCCAGACCAGCCTCCTCTTAGCAATTAGAAAGGGTGAATTTATCAATGCACACCACACTGCAGCTGCGGGCGCTCGTCGGTGCAATGGGTGACCGTGTGCTAAGATCCCCCTGCCAGTTAATCCAAGACTGAGCAGGCCAAACAAATGAGCTTTTTTTCAGATATCACATTTGTTCTTTAACCACCAAACCCCAGAACAATACCCACACCAGTGCCAGGCTTGGCTTTCCCGGAGCCGTGCACAACTTGCAGGGTTTTGGGTGACGGGCTGAGACGTCAACGCATCCCAAGTGCCAGGAGAAGCCCCAGGACAGATGCACTCGTACACCCCAACACTTCTGCACCCAGGCTGGTTCCCACCACCTGCCTAGACCACAGAAAGAAGAGGCATTTGAGCCAGTCCCTGGTTTTCTTCACCAGCAGCACTGCTGGCTGCCATGGCTCGGTGTGTGGCACCGACATCCTTTAAGGCCAGACACACTCAGCACGACAGGGGAACATTTTCAGAAATTGTCAGTTACAGAAATAAAATCCCCTTCCTACTGTTCTAAAGCAGATGTGGGCAGCCCGTTCATGCTCAGCCTAATGCATTGTTAGATAAAATCTTCTTTTACACAGCTCCCTATTCATTTCTTCCTGCAGAACCGAGTGCGACCAGCCGCGCTCACCCCTGCAGCTGAGGTCTAAGGCTTCCCCATGCTCACGTCACCCTTCTTCCAGCACAGGAATGCTCCTGGATTGTGTGTCTGAGGCCAGTTCTCACACTGGATCAGAAACATAAGTCAATTAGGTCACAGATCCATAAACTCTAAAGAAAGGGGCAGCTGTAACTCATTCCTTCTAACCATGTACAGACCAGGCAGAGTTCAGCCAGTTATGTTATGGCAGGGATAAAAGTTTTAAACTAAAAGAGGGAGATTCAGAGTGGAGAGAAGGAGAAATTGTTGGTGCTGAGAGTGGTGAGAGCCTGGCCCAGGCTGCCCAGAGAGGTGGTGGCTGCCCCA
>JANHGN010023308.1:48758-66983 GCA_024605025.1 Megaceryle maxima | reverse complement strand
TTCTTCTTTTCTTTTCTTTTCTTTTTTCTCTTTAAATCTCCTTGAAACCTATTTGCTCCACCTTTCTTCCTTGGATTTTCTTTTGCTATCAGTCTAAATTACTTCAGCTTACTAGGATTTACTCTTTGGAATAGTACCCAAGGTCCTCTCAGTCTATCTTCTATTCATATATAATTTTCTTCCATCTAGACTGCTCTTTGACCTTTTTTTCGCTCTTCTTTTCAGCCTGAAGTCTTTCACATATGAACTTATTACTGAGTACACTGCTAACATCCTCTCGCTCCTCCAATTTTTAGATGCCTCCAAACATTTTGCTGCAGAAGTATTTTATATAGTACAAGATTCTTTATTTTCATTGTCTTTTTTCTATAGAGTTGTGTCTTCAGTATCACCAAATACTTCAAGTCATGGAGACAATCAGATTGGAAGGGACCTTCAGAGATTCCTAGTCTAAACTTCTGCTCAAAGCAGCATCATTGATGAATTCAGACTGAGTTGCTTGGGACATTGTCCTGTCATGTGTTGAAAACCTCCAAGAAATGAAAATTAATAGCCTCTCAGTGTGACCTGTGTCAATGCTTAATTATTCTCATAGTGAAAATTAACTTCTTTATATTCAATTCCCCACTTCAATTCATGACTACCGTCTCTTCTCAACTCACTATGTACCTAAGGGACTGACTTCATCTTCTTGGTAAGCTACCCATAGGTACTGGAAGGCTGAAGTTAGACCTCACCAAAACCACCTGTACTTTATGTTGAAAAAAGTCCAAATTCTCCAGTATCTCCTCACAGGGTAAGTGCTCAAGTCCTAATCTTTATGGGGCCACCAGATGAATTTGCTTTTGTTTATGAGAATCCTACTTGTATTGGGAAGTCCAAAATTGGAAGCAATATTTCACTATGATTGAATTAAGTGCAAAGAAAAGATGATTCATCACTTCCTTGAATGGGTATGGTTTTCTTGATACAGCCCAGTATCTTGTTAGTCTTCATTACTGCTACAGTGCACTATCAACTCATGTATAGATTAGTGACCTAGGACCCCCAGGTCCTTCCCTGTTGAGCTGTCCTCAGTCAGTCCTCAGCTTGGATCAACACAAGGGACTATTTCTACCCCAGTATAGGACTTTTCATTTGTCTTTGTTGAATTTCACAAGGTTCTTCTTGAATAATTCCTCTAGCTTTTCTTTATCTCTCTAAATCACAGTCTTGTCTTTTACAGTCCATCCCAAATTAGTATCCCCTGAAAATTTGAAGAGGTTTAATTCTGCCTCCTTCTCTAGGTTGTTGATAAAGATATTAAAGAGGATGAGTTCCAGAATATACCCTTAAGAAACTCTACTTGTAATCATCCTCTAGGTAGAGTATGAACCATTATTTATTATCCTTTGAACCCAACTATTAAGTAGTATTTCACTCATCTAGTAGTTCACCTACTATTTCATCTAGTAGCTCCGTAGATCATAAGATGTCAACTTAAAGACATGCAGGAAATCTTGTCAAAGGTCTTGCTGAAGTCAAGATATACAATAGTTACTGCTTTCTTCTCATCTGCAGGGCTAGTCACTTTATCACATAAGACAAACAGGTAAGTCAAATGTATTTTGTCCTTGGCCAATACATGCTGGCTTTTCCTGGTTGCATTCTGCTACAGATGTGCAGAAATGGCTTCCAAGAGGACAAGATCCATGATTTTCCTCAGGAATTAATTAAGACTGATTGTCCTGTAGTTTTCTGGACTGTTTTTCTTGACCTTTTTGAAAATCTATGCAAAATTTGTCTTTCTCTATTTGAAGACCTTTCAAAGTAGAGATAGCCTTTCAGTGACACCAGCCAGCTCTCTATGCAACCTTGGATGCATCCTTGTGATTTCCATAGACTTGAGAGGGGTTTGATTTCTCAAGAGATCTCTGGATTGATCTTGAAGCACTGATAGTTCACATCTTCCTTGAACTTTGTTTCTAGGCACAAAAGCCTGAGACACTATGTTTGTGAAGACAAAAAAAAACCAAACAAACAAACAAACAAACAAAAAAAACCCCAGAGAATGTATCAAATACTCACCCTTCGCTGCATTTGCTGTCACTGAATCTCATGCCTTACATTTTGCTTGTTTCTTTCACTATTAATAGAGCAGTAAAAGCTTTCCTACTACCCTTGATGTCCCTTGTCAGATTCAACAGGAGTTCCACTTTGGCTTTCCTAACACAATCCATCACTCTCTGGCAATATTTCTATATTCCTCTTCTACAGCCTATCCTCACTTCCACCTCCTGATACTTCATTTTTTTGCACTGACACTTAGTTGTGAATTCCCTGTTCAGTCCAAACAGTCTCCTGACTTGTCTGCTTGTACTTCAAGTTTATTCAATTTATGCTTCCTTAATATATTAAGAATTTTTGCAAGGAATTCCAAAACATTAAAACTTAGAATCAAAGAGACATAGAATCATTTAGGTTGGAAGACCATGGAGTCCAATTGTTAACCCAGAACCGCGAAGTCTGCCACTAAACCACGTCCTTAAGCACTACCTCTATATGCCTTTTAAATACTTCCAAGGATGGTGACTCAACCACTTCCCTGGGCAGCCTGTTCCAATGCCTGACTACCCTTTTGGGTCCAATCTAAGCCTCTCCTGATGCAACTTGAGGCCATAGAATCGTTTGGTCTGGGAGAGACCTCTTAAGGTCATCTAGTCCAATCCCTCTGCAGTAAGCAGGGACATCCTGAACTAGATCAGGTTACTCAGAGCCTCCTCGAGCCTCACCTTGAATATCTCCAGGGATGGAGCCTCAACTATGTCCCTGGGCAAAATTAATTTCCTGTCTGCATCGAATCAAAAACATTTGGTCTCCCTGTATGTCTAGCAGAAGCTCTTGGATACTGTAGCTGCTGAGGGCAATCAGTGTTCTTGTCAATTTCTTAAATAATCCCTGTCATTAAACTGATGATACTGTCATTTCAGCTGGGCAGTTGCAGAGCATTTGGCTCTTCAGCAGCTGTAGGAGTCCAATCTGAGTGTTTAATAGTTTGTGAGATCCCTGTTCCTATGACAGATCTACCAGCAATTAAAATGCAAACACAGCTCTGAAGTCAGCTAAAGCTTGTTAAACCCAAGGTTTTTGAAATGAGGCAGTTGGGCTCAATGAACTACATGTTTTTCTGTAACTTTATTTTTTCAGGGCTTATTTGACTAGATGTACATGTTGACAGCTGCCAACAGATTAATACCTTTTCAATGGTCTAAACAGTGTGTTAGTTCAAACAGAGAAAAATGGACTTATCACTTAGGCACTTATCAAGTGTTTCAAACTAACTCTTGACACTACAGAAATGCATCTGACTCTAACGGAATTTATGTACAGTAATTAGAGATATTCATCATCATTCCCCATTTCCTTCCTCATCTCAGTTCTGTTTTGACCTGTGAAGTTTTTGAGATCAGAGATAAAGATAAGCTACAATGTGGATACTAACAACAGAATACTACTGAAAGCTGTTTTCAAATTCGCAGAGGCAGAAACACCTTATTATCATGGGAAACATAAATTTGAACCTGAGTTTCCTACAATGCAAGCAAAGTTAAGCAGGTTCAACTCTAGATTATGAAGCATGTCCACAAACATTCCTAAAAAATTCTATTTTCAGACAGATGTTTTAATGATTCGCATTTCGTTCCAGTGAGGAATTTAAAAAACAACAACAACAAAAAGACCCAGCAAAACAAAACAAAACAAAACCCAAAACCAACCAACCAAAACAACAACAACAACAACAAAACCCACAAACAAACAAAATTAAAAAAAATAATAAAAAAAAAAGAAAACAAACAAACCTTCAAATTACTGGGAAAAACAGATGTCCTCTAGTTTGCCCTGCTTCATCCACTATCTGTTGGTCTTGTGTCACAACCAAGGAGTAACAGTATTACGAATGTGCCAAAGCTCCACAAAATTTTCTGTATGATCATCATCTACAAGTGCTTTAATGCCCATATCAGAACTGCTGCCTCCTCACCAACAGCAGTGATTTACTAGGAAAGTTGTCATATACCAGGTCAAGTTATGAATAGGAGAGATCTCTCTCACTACAGCTCTCACTCATACCAGAGTCATCAGAACAGACAGATGAACAGTGAAGTATCTGAAAAAGATACTATGAGAATTCTATCAGTCCAGGAAAAAGTTACTATCTCATCCCTTCAAACCAAACTGTCAGTGACAGTAGATGTTCCCAAGCTGCAATCCTGACATCTGTGCTATGAAGTCATCAAACATGGTATGTTACTAGAATAGCTTGTTGCTTTATGTTATGAAAACAGATGAGTTTGAATGTATGCCATTTGCCTAAAATTATCCTCAAAGTGTTACTTCTGTGATACACTTTTGTTTGGAAATGTTCTTGCTATTTCTCAGATGTCTCCAGCAAGCTAGTGGTTTTCTGTTTGCTTGCTTTGTTTTGCCTTTTTTTTGTTTGTTTGTTTTTTTATTATTATTATTTTTTGTTTTGTTTTTTCCTGATGTTTCTTAGAGAAATAACATTGAAGTGATCATATTGTTTGTTTATCTATCCCTCACCTTTGCTTGTCCATAGTTTTTTAACCTGTCCACCAAGTTCAATGAACTTTGACATAGACACTGTCATCCCTGGAAGTGGTCAAAGAAACGTAGATGCAGCATTTCAGGACATGGTTTAGTGGTTATGATAACGTTAAGTAGATGGCTGGACTTGATGAACTTGGAGGTCTTTTCAAACCTTAATGATTCTGTGATTCTGTGATTTCAAAGATACTCTGTTCCTAGACATACTGTGAAAACAGACAGCTAAGTACTTGAGAGAGAACATACAGCTCTCTGCAGTATGACCTCAGTCATTATTAAATTGTAGGGAATACATATGGAAGAATCATGTTACAAAAACTTCAAACATCAGATGAATTTTATGTGGAAGTCATATCTTCCTAGATAACACTGGAGTTAACTTCATAAGAAAACAAAATTTATGATTCATGGAGCTATTTTTTTTTAGTTTTTAAAGTTTCTATCTCTGTTTAAAACATATTTCAGATACACATTTCATCATTAGTATTATCTTTTTAAATACCTAACCCTACCTTTTCTCTTTTTACATTCTCACTCTGTTTTCTTTTTTCCTCTCTCCAAGAAACTTAGAAATACTCAATTCATATTCAACACCTGGATATGGAGCTGTATAAGCCAGAATGAAATCTCCTTTACAGTTCATGGCTTCTTCAGTATCTGTACTTTTACATTCACTTGCCTTTCCTACATTAGCACTAATGGAGCTGTTTTGGAGATTAACTTTACCATCTGATATCCTACTTCCTATAAACTACCCTGAATCACCTTTATGAGAGCTGTGACATGTGAACGTAAGTGTTGTAATGTGGACAGATATTTGCCTTCTAAGTCACAACCAAAGTTGTCAAGTTAATAGTGTGTAATTAGTGGAAAGGAAATTCTTTTATGTTGTGCTCAATGCACTTTTTCTTGACCATGGAATTCATAATGTAAATCTAGCAAAACTCAGGAAAAAAAATGAAAGGAAACAAAGAAAGATATGGTCAAGCATCTTGCTTAGTGCAAGTGCTAATCTGAAAGCAGATGGAGTTCATCTTCATACACAACATCCTGAGACACTCTACTCAACAGGCCAGCCCATTTGATGAAGTATATTGCTGTTCTGAATTTTAATATGACAGGTGTACTTTTAAGTCTCTTGTTTATGCGTCAGTACTTGAAAACTTGAAGGATCACATTGGCCTCCTTCAGGTACCTTCATTTGTTGATCATGTTTAGGAAAAAATTGTACAGAGGTCCTCACCCATCTGATCTGTCACTGTATGCAGTTACAACACTAAGTGAAGTAATAAGCTCAATGAGTGTGAAAGGATTATACACAAACTGCAGAATAATAAGAATGAAATATCTGTAAAAAATATTTTTACCTTAGCTTAGCATTAAAACACCTATAGAGGGGGTTAGGCCCTTTATATACACCTATAATTGTGATTCAGAATCCATCACGTTTTCATCACAGACAACATGTCTCTGTTCCTCCTAAGCAAACTTGCACAGAAACAGCTGTTCCCAAAACACCATTGTGACACAATTCAATTCTATTTCTGAAGTCATTATAGTAAGCACATTGCTATGACAACATAATACTCTATTGCTAATGTGTATGTCTCAGAAACAATTAAGTACCACTATCCCCAAACTGACTTTAATTAGATTTTTTCAAAAATAGTCTCTAATACCATACATAAGTGTGTGATAAATCTTTTCTTTAATAAATGATTCCAAGGAAAAATAGTTTGGTTCAGCTATATTCTCCTTGCTTTTATACCTTTTAGTTGTACATAAGAAAAAAAGAAGGTGAAAACAACAAGTCTAGTCCTCCTATTTTTGAGTAAGAAGTAATTACATTTTAACCAGGAAGTCTTAAAAGAAAAGTCTGTATATGATTGTTAAACACCTTTCTTCTCCTTCTGAATGTTTTTATATGTTCAGATAGATCTAGAGGTTTTCGGTTCTTACTGGAAGTATTTTATTTTTTTTTCCTTGTATTACAGTGTTTACTTACATAGGAATTTACTACAGGATGTATCTGATTATAGAAACATAACCCTTCACAAAAATATGCATAATTTGCCACTAAGATGGGTTTTCGAGTCTCACTCCATATGATCTTTACCCCACCTAAATATTAATTATGTGATTTTTAGATTTCTATCTTATCTGTCCTGGTAGTCCTTTATCCTAATTTACTATTTATAAATGACAATTGACACAATACAACAAAATACTTTTAAGATTGGTGGGACTGATCTTGACTATCACCCTTCCAGTGGTGTTCTGCCAAGCCAATGGTCCTGGACTCCTGTATAATGAAAATGTTTTATTTAACATGGTGTGGAAGCAGAGAAGTTTTGGTATTTTCAGTTCTGTATATGCAACTAGACATTACACATTCACCAAATTAAAAATAAAATAATAAAATAAAATAAAAAAATCTTCAAACTGATGATGCAGGTTCCATATTACTCCATTACTTTTCTGAACTCCTTATTTGATGGGTGTCACTATAATAACATGTGATTGTCATGTCACAGAGCAAGTGCAACTGTCTTCAAGATAATATCTTGCTTATTTAAAATCATGTTCCATGTTAACCTTTTTGTTGTTTTTGTTTTCTGTGTGGAAAAAAACATCACTCAAAAATGCTCACTAATAGAAAATCTCAAAGCCTTATACATGAAGTAGATTTTCGCAGGTTTAAACAAAACTCAGTAAACCTGACAGTATATGTATATCTTTCTGTCTTGTAATTTTTTGCATATAATAACAATAATTGCATCTCTTTCTATGTTCTTTCTCAATGTCTGGAAAAATCATAACTGTTGGATTTCAGATAGCTGAAAAACAATAGTGTTAAGTTCTAATTTCTTCCCTACTCAGTAGCTTCTCTAAAGTAGTATTAGCTGAAGAAATAATTCTTACACAGGTGTGATAAAACTGTTTCCTCAACTGAGAGAGAGTAGCTCAGCTTTGTCTCACCTTGTAGCTGTATACCTCAGTAATATCTCTTTGGAGTTACTGATTCAGCCTACCTAAGTACATTGCCTCTATTAAAATAAAATAAATCCAGATGTTATTGACAGAAGCCTAGATGATTCATTTTGTCAGAATTTTGGAATTTTTGAGGACAAAGAAGTCTCCAATATAAGGACTGGCTCAAAAGGCTGATGATCCCAGAGACTGATCTGACACTAGGAGAGCACTTAGATGTGCTGACTCATGAAGAGCTACCGTAAATATTCTGGCTTCGCACCATTCACACCTTTTCCAGTCTTACATGGAGCCAAAGACTAACTTCATTTATGGTGGTGGCGTAGTAACATGGATATAAGTAGAAGTACCTCAATCGTGACTTGAAGATGAGAGATCCATGCACCAAGACCACATTCGGTCACTCTAAAAGCACTGAAAACAGATTCTTCAGGGTAGACTGTTTGGTGGGAAATGTCATAGAGCTTTTACGGTTTCTTAAAGACATATGTGATTATGTACATGCAACCTTTGAAGAAAAGTAATTATTTAGATAGAATTGAACATTTTTTTCAGTTTATCTGAAATATGTAAGTCCCTAAGCTGAGGGCATTAAGGTGATAAGTCAGAAATTGTATTTAGAGTCCTGTAATAATCTGAGGATATGCCAAATCACTCAGTGACACTGAGCTGTTTGACATGGAAATCCCACTTTGACCATCTTCTCTAAAGGTTTTAACTTGCACATGATTTCAAAAGATGTATAGAAAATTAAGTTGCATACAAGACACCCTGCTTAGTCTATGGCTGGGCAGGTATCCTTCCTAGGTTTTACAAACACATTGACTAAGGGACTCACCTGAGTAAAAGAGATTTGTTATGTTCCTGCTATGCCTGGTTTGGAATTATTTTTGAGATGTAGACATTAGGATTCCTTGTCTCTCTCTTCTTGTGGTTCCTGTTACCTAATTTAGATACCTGACCACTCAGATTGGTAGTTCCCTTGTTCGTGCTCATGTTCTGTATTAGTAGGCTGAGCAGAAGTTTTGGTATTGTGTGCACCCTTTATTCACAGAAGAACTAAAATTGTCAAACATCCAAAGAAGTAAATTTACAGATTGTTTTATCCTCTTTTTGTGATAGACTTGGTAATAGTTCTCTTGTATTTGTATTCCAGGTGTTTTCCATTGACTGTTTCAGACATTCCCTTGATGATGTATCAGTAGACCACTGAGTTGCAACTTGTATAGTCTTTATTTTATTCTTCTAATAAAGAGTCAGGCTTAATGAGCGGAGTCCCTTTGTATATATTGTTGGTGTACGTGAATGAATAAAGTGGTTCTGTGGCTGCTGCAACTTCTACGATTACTACTTGGAAGATGTGTGTTTCTCTTGAAGTTATTGCTGGGCTGTTAATTCACCCAAATGGTGCTCTGTTCCCCTGGAGGTGCGGGAGAGTGAAGAGCAGGGCATTTAAATGTTGTTGATGATGTCTACTTTAGCAAGTAATGTAGTGTAGTGCAATGGAAGGTCACTAGATCAAAGTAATTAAGGCTAAAGGCCTTACATATGCATCATAAGTGGTTCCAAAAGATGTAAGTGTTGCACTAGATTTAGTTTAAGCCCTTGGACAAGATGTCCACAAACTTTGTTTCAAATCTGTCTGAAGGACCGGGGTTTGGTTTGGGCTTTTATGTCCTCATTAGGTGTTGAAATAAATTTTTAATGCACCTCAAAGTGTTCTTCCATTTCTGTTTCCTCAGAAAGGATGATTGTTCATATACACTAAGTCCTCTCTGAAATGGAAACAAAATGTAATAAATGTGGTCACTGGAGATTTGTTTCAAAACTACAATATTGCTCCATCTGAAAACCTAACAGCTTTTGATGAGAAGACTTTATTTACTGATCTAGAAAAAGCTTCAGCTCCATAAGCTGGGACTCTCCCAGGACTGCCACAAAAATATTATTCCTTTTGACAACTTATCTAACACAGGTAGCCTTGGTCAGAGCACAGTTGCCTCTGGCACTTTGTAAATCATACTTAATATGGACTCATGGTTTACAATGAAGTCACTCTGAAAGGGGGAGTAATGCTGGAGTTAGGAATGATAAGGTGACAGAGATGCGCCTAGGATAAATGAGTATTTTCAGTGCCCAAGTCTTCCAAGCTGAATATGCTTGGAATAATTCCACACTTGTCAGTAGCTTATGGCATGATGGATTTTATTTCCTAACAAGTCTGATACTACAGTCTTCTGTGTCTTGTTAGGGCTGTTAGTTCCTAGAGCAGTCAAGCTGGATAGACCCCTTTGTCAGAACAGTTTTACACAAGCTTTTGTAAAGTGCAATTTACATGGATAGAATACATTCTATCTAAAGTTTTATAAACCTTTGTTACTTTTCTCGACCAAAATAAACCAAGAAGAATTTTTTAAAAGGACTAAGCATCTTCTTTTTTTCATTATTTTCTATGCTGTACATAATGATTTATTGCATATCTAAAGCATTCCAGTACAAAAACATTCCACTAAAATATTTGAAATCAGATAGCTTTTAAAGAAGTATAACAGCTAAGTGTAGTAGACACTGGCTTTTTACTGAAATTGCATCTGAAGAATATTAAATCTGATCTTGAGCTTTTACCTATATTCATTGTGAGCAGGCTTTACACATAAAATAACAAAAATCTCTTTTCTTTTTTATGGATTGTCTACTATTTGATAATTTTGTTCAAATGTCAAATTTATTGCTAAAAGGAGGTATGTGACTGGTTTTCCACAAGTCATTTTTATCAAATGGTGCTGACAGGACTTCTAGATAAAAGTAAGAGTCATTTCAGTGTCATTCCAGGTGTACAGATACTCATGCTGTTTTTGCATAGAACAGGTAAGTTTTTAACAAGTAGGAATATTTTGCACTTGAGAAGAAAGGTGAAGTCAGAGTGGGTCACTAAGCAGCCACCTTAACGTATGATAGGATTTATTTGAAGTTTGTAGAAAGCAGTGAGTATCTCTTGGTGACCTGGAGCTTTGAATCCAGCAGATGCAGAAAGAATTATGGGTGATAGATAGGACATATCCTGAAAGATTAAACTTTGACTCTTTAATTGGAAGTAGTTTATTTGCAATTCAAAAGATGCTGCAACTGTGAAAAAGAAATAAAAATCAGTACTTCAATGAATCTAAATTTGTTTGCTTTCAATAAATACAAACTGTTGGAGTTGTTTCCCTTATTTCTCAAACTCAGGTATCTTCAGTGTCCTGCTCTAGCTTCATACTTGTATGGGAACCACAGCTGAAATCTACAATTGTAAAATGATACAAAATTTAAATATGCTGTTTGGACTCCAACCTGCAACCCTAATGCTGATATTCCTTTTCTCAAGAATGCTAGCATTTAACCTTAATCTTTTAATTATTCCCCTTCAGATATCTGAACAGAAGGATATTTTAATTCTTTATCAAAAATACAAGCTCCATGCGTTAAAATGAAAAGTTTTATCCTCCTTCTCAAATACTGGTATAGAAACAAAACAAACTTTTTTTAAAAATCAGTTTGTATATGAATCTCTTGAAGGTGTTTTATGCTTTTCTGAATTAGTTTTTTTTTCTTGTAAATATTTTGTTTTGTGAGATATAAAGCTTAATGATACTGAATATGTACCCTGAAAGCATTTGAGATTATCAAATAGAGCACTATCTGATGTGTGGAAAATAATCTTTAAGGTTCATATATTGCCAATTCTAACTTAGTAAGCATGATTGTAAATGCCACTTGGTTCATTAGTACAAGTGTCAGACTCCAGCCTTGAAGCCTTACTTGAGGCAAAGCTGAAAGTACCACTTAAGATGGACAAGTCCAAAAACAATAACCAAGACAGACCTTGTAACAAAAAGCACCTAAAAATTACCAGGCAGTTTCAAGTTTGGCAGGAAATATTTGTAAATACGCACATCATCACATTGTCAAAACAGTCTTTTGGTCAGAGCACTTTCTTTACAGGTTGGTCATCTGATTTCCATTTCCATCTTCTGAGGATGATGTTTAACCATAGAATAGTGATATTAGAGATATTAGAGGACTTGGTTAGGGAAATCACAAGCAATTTCTGCACGAAAAATACAGATTTTTTTAGAGCAAGGACTGGAACCCAAGTCTACTCCCTCCTTGCCAAGTGTCAGTACCAATAAAACTCAAACTAAAAATGCCTCTTGCATTTACTACATGGCTAATAAATGGTTATATGAAAGTTGGTGGCTTTACCACTCCCTTCCCCACATCTGATGATGCTTTTAAGAGGTTTAGACCTACCCAGATAGGCTTTTTTTTCAGGAAAATATGAATATTACAGGTGTAGCCTCCAGTTAAGCCTGGCCCATAGAGAAGTGGAGGTTAGATTCATGGTTATCTGTATGTGATTTGTGCTCAGGTCTCTTCAGAAATCTTACATGGTTTTCTGCAGAAAGCTTACAGGGAGCCTAGGTAACTAACCAGGAGCTCCAACTGGGGCCAAGTATTCAATATTCAAGAATTCTGATGTATAATTCAGAGATATATCAGCAGATGCTGTGAAGCTTGCCATAAATAACTATTCTGTATTTGAAATACAACTTTCAGCTGTATTTATATATGGCATGATGATTATAATGAAAAACTACTGTGATCCACAAAGACCTTCAAGTGCAAGGTTTAGGCATGAATTTAAACTCTACAATTCTTCACAAACTTTTTGAGAACAAATTTTGTAAAAGAAGGAACAATTAGCTTAGATTTTTTGTAATGCTGTCATTTTGCATGGTGTTTGTACAGGTTACTATATTTTTTTTGTTGTGAATTTTGAAATGAATAATAGCAACAGCAATAATAAATCCCTATTATTTTGCTCTTGTGCTTTGAATCATTACTTTTTACAATGTCTAGCAGACACAGTAGGTTACAAATCTCTCAGAATTAATAATATGGCACCATAAACCCTACAATGAGTATGTGGTGGATAGTCCCCAAAGATATATCAGACTGCTCTTCAGAAGTGATTGCGATGATTTGCTTACTGAAGACTCTAAATTCTTTGTTAACTCCCTTTAAAACATTCACAGAATTTGAGCAGATGAGAGATTCAGCAAAGAGGTCTGAGAAGTTTTTAAAATATTTCAAAAATGCATTGTGGCACAATTGAGACCAATGTAACCAGCAGAAATTTACACTGGATACAGATTTATTCCTTCATCTTCCCATGTGATATTCCTGCTGGTCTCTAAGAAGATCGAGAAAGAACAGTGAGAATAGTGTCACAGAGATTGTAATTCTCCTCCTTTAAGGGCAAATTGATGGTGACAAGACTAGATAATTACATCAAAAGCGGGGTGTGGGTTGGTTTTTTTTTTTGTTCATTTGGTTGGTAGTTTTGGTTGGTTGGTTAGTTGATTTTTGTTTTTCTTCCTCTCCTTCCAGCTTTCTTCAGAGCCTGAGCTTAGGAAGTGAAGAAAAGAATAGCTAGAGTTGCATAAGAAAGTGTTGAGTAGAGGTGAGAACTAAAATGCTATGTGACTTAGAACAGCAAACTTCCAAATACCTGTGCTGCACCCTTAGATGTGGTGAACAAAGAAAAGCAATGTCCTTTAATGATGGAGGTAAAATACATTCAGATTATAATAATGATGATGTGAAGGAACATAGGATTTGTCATATTGGATCAGACAGACCCTATGTTCCTTTTCATTTGTTGAGTCTTACATTTTTGCTGCCCTCGGGAGAGGCCAAGGTGTGATGCTAGAGGGGAAGTTGAAGAAAAGCCCTTAATGCACTTAGTCAGTTGTGTGGACAGGAAGGTGGAGAAGGGGATATCTTCTTGACTCCTGAAGTTGTCAGTTTACTCTCTAAACCATAGTAATAGATTACTTTAACATTCATATTGTTGCTATTACTCATAACATTATTCAGTCCTTTAAAAATCTTTCAATGACATTTAATTTGATAATCTCCTGCTGGAATTAATTCCAAGAAATGAGAGCATACTGTGGAAAGTATTCACTTTCACCATTTTTCCATACTTTTGATTCCATTTATTTCATTGCACATCATTTATTGATTCATTATAGCACAGGGTTAAAAGTAGGGTCTTATCATTCTGCACTTCATAAAAATAAATAGAAATAACAGACCATTCCCTTTTTCTATGTGAAATACAATACAAGGAGTTTGGGGTTTTTTATACATAGTAAAGTGTTTACTGTCTCCATCTATCTGTACCTGAAAACAGAAAAGGTAATGATGGCAAAATGTTTGAGATTTGAAGATAATTTTGTGTTTCCTCTAGGTGCATTCTGGATTTATGTGGTATATTTTGCATATATACTGTTTCCCTGTGCATACTTTTAGTATCAGAAGGTTGATTGACTCCCGAAGAAATTTCAGTAATATCTTCAATGTTAACATGGAAAACAATCCCTACCTATCAATTAACTTTTAATTGAGATTGATCATCCTCAAGTTTAGGTTCTGCTCCCGAGTTTTATAAGGAAATAAGAGTGGGAAGCATTACACCGTTAGAGGCAGAAATGAACATTCTGTTTATCCAGCCATACATACAAATTCATCAAGAAATAATTATTTTTATATCAAGCTATAAATTCTGGAGTATCTGGAATCCTGTTAAACCTGTTTCATATAATTAATTGGAGACAACTACTTATAACTTCATGAATGCTCGAGTGAGATTCTTTTGGCATATTTTCTGATCACATATGAGACTGTCTTGATTCATAGTTAGTACCACACTGTTTAATATATTGTGTTAATAAGAACTAAGAAATGTGTACTGAAAAGTACCAAAAGCATTATTTCAGGAACAGTTAATAGCATATATAAACTTAGAGTTGGTGAAAATTCCCAGAAATGTATATACCCATATTTGTATATTGACAAATATAATCTTAATTAACCTTTAGCATAATTAGCTGATGAAGCTATTTTGCTGTGAAATCAAATCCTGAGTATCTATATTGATTCAGATAAGCCAGATTTTTTTTTTCCTTCCATTTCTAAATCAAAACTAAATTGTATTTAGCCACTATGTTTATTCCTTTAGGCAACTCTGGTAAGAATTGGAGCTGTGCTGTGTGTTTTAGACTGCAGGTCAGCATGGTCAGTCAAACAGACTGCTCCAGATGTGCTCCAGCCTCAAGAATCTGGTTAGGTTTTCCCCAGGACATGACAATTTGAGCAACAAATGCAGCCTGAGCAACTTTCTCCTTCAACACTGAAACCTGTCCGTTGATGCAACAGGATGTTGAGAAAGGGAAGACTGGAAGGAGATGGATAGGGCTTAAACTGAAGCTTCTTGTTGCTTCTTGTCTTCTCATGTCTTTGCATTTGAGAAGCACAGCAGTGTGCTAAATCAGATGGCAGGAAAGAGGATACTGGGCATCCCTGCTCCTTCCTCTTGGCTGCTACCTCTTTGCATAAGCTCCCCAGACACTTTGGTTTATGTCCTTTGATTTCTATCATGCTTGAGGTCTGTAAATCTGCAGAAGTACTTCCAGATATGCCTATCTAGGCAACCTGGTGTGTACCAGAAACTGCACTTTCTCTGCCTATCTCTTTATAGTGTATCTATTCATCAGTCAGTTGCAAAGAGCCTGTAAACATCTTCTGAAAGGATTGGGGTCTGAACAAAATGAAACTCCCAAGTGTTAACCTTTTCTTGAAAATAGTACAGAAGGAGTTTATGTATGGTTTCAGATATCTGAGTTTTCTTCATCAAGGCTTCTTTGAAATAGATTATTTAGTACATTTTCTCAGTATTTCCAGATGTTCATCCAGGTGTGCATGTTTCTGTTTAAGCAATAAGTTCTCACTGCTGGCCAGCCCCTGTAATCAGATTGGTACTCCATCTGCTGCTGCATAGTACCTTAGTATTTTAAAAGCATTCAGTCATTAAGTAGATTAACAAGGTTCAGTTTCCTTTTTTCTGCATGAAGAAGGGTCCCACTGCCATGAACTATGCTCATAAAAAAAAAAAAAAAGTGAAGGAATTATTGAGCTATTTTCGTTTTTGAAACTGTGTTAGTGTATATAAAACATTTCAAGTTTCCCTGGCCTGAAAAGAGTAAGAGTAAGTACTGTAACTCTGCACCTCTTTTCTGAGTACTGTTGTCTCACAGAAATGGGACTGACTGCCAGGGATTTTTCTATATTCAATCAGTGCTTAATGTGATCACAACAATGGCCCTGGAAGCAGAAACCAGTATTTTCCAATTGGCTAGTGAATGAGTATACTGAGTACACTGAATTTCCAGAGTGTACTGGGAATTATTTTGAGATTGTTGAATTCCCCTGTTCACTGCAGAAGGTACCTGCATGCCCACTGGAAATGCTGGGTATAACTGAATTACGTCATTAGTACTGGATGTTACAGTATTGAAGCTTTTAGGTATTTAAGCATTAGACTGAATCCAGACTGTGATGTCTTTCAATGTCTGACCTTTTTATTTCTTGCTACTTCAATCTCTAATGATGATAGTCTAATATGTGACAACTTTATACTCTTTGCTTTCTCCATCTTACAGAAAATTGTTATTTTCAAGTCCTTTATTTTTATCAGTACTTTTCCATCAATAATTATGGCTCCTACTTGATCGAGAGATTCATAAGTTGGTAGTATGAGTCACTTTTCCTATTCATCTTCCACAATGTTATGATAATGACACTTTCTTAATCTAAACACCTGCCTGTCTCTTGCAGCACCAAAAGCACCTCTCTTCTCCATCCCTATAATTTCATTTTGTTTGAGCTTTTATTTTCTTTTAAACCACAATCATATCATCTGTGTTTTCTTCATGCAATCTTTTTATTTCACATAAATACACATCCAACACGTTTACCTCTCTCCATGCAAATAGTACCTCTAATTGATAGTGAGAATCCACCTTCTAGTTGCTTTTGTTCCTAATGTAAATCTCATATATAAAAATATGTATATTTTGTTTGATGCATTACAGATGTGCCAAGGAATAAAGCAATCAATTTAATCTCTCAAGCTACTAAATCATGTGTTCTCAGCACTTGGAGAATCATAGGAGCTGGAAATGGAAGGCAAGCTGATAGGTCAGGCTAGTCACCCCTTTCCTATATCTAGATTGTTCTCAACAATATATTCTTAACATGGCCCGGCCCATTTATAATGTAGCTTCTTTTCATTCTACTTAAATCCAAAAAGGTGAGAGACAAATTTCTGCTTTATAGAAGAATACCTCTCTTTGACTCTAAAACAGTTATGCCTTGTAAATTTATTTTATTGAGTGTGCAGACTGAGATGAAGTGCATTTTGATTTTAGAAAGAATTAAAATATGGGTATCATGAAATCTGAGCCAAAGTGTGAACTGATGCAAAAATACTAAGAAATTTGTGGGTTTTCAGCTTCTGAAAAATGCATGATGGCTTTCTGAAAAACTATTATTTGAGACATCTTGTTATAACTTCCATAACCTCAGCCAGATAACTCTTATACTGAACTACAAATAGGCTGAAGACTCAGCTGTTATAAATCCACTAACCCTGCTGACAGTGCTGCTTGGCCAGTTTGCACCAGCTTAGGATCTGTCCTTTTGATCTGGCCATATGTTTTTTGATGATAAGCATCACAAATTAGGACAGCATTTTCAGAAAATCAGTTTTCTCTTTTACATCCATAAGCATAGATAACTGAACAAAAATTTTCAAATATTGAAAGCTCTGAATTTGGTATTAATGGCTGGTCTATCAAGATACAGAGGACTCCTTCATAAAATTCTCCATTTCCTGACTACACGAATTTATACTGGAAGTGATTCTTAATCAACTATTGTATTGAGAAATTATTATATAAAAAATAACCAGAAAATTTTGTGGAAGCTAGAGTATCAAAATAGGTACTGAACATGCATCTTAAGTTTAGCCTATAAAATATTATCCACTGAGTTCTGTTGATCTCATTTTTTTAATTCAAACCAGATTAAGGCATAACTAGAAATGGGGGAACAAATCAAAAGGATGTTGAAGGAGTAACAAAACTGATCAAATAACAAAATGATAATCATAGAATCACAGAATCTTAGAATCATAGCATGGTAGGGGTTGGAAGGCACCTCTGGAGATCATCAGGTCCAAACCCCCTGCCAGCAGAGAATCAACCAGGGCAGGCCACACAGGAACAGATTCATATGGGTCTTGAAAGTCTCTAGAGAAGGAGGCTCTACAACCATTTTGGGCAGCCTATTCCAGGCTCAGTCACCCTTACAAGAAGGAAGTTTTTCCCCCTGGTGAGGTGGGACTTCCTGTATTCCAGTTTGTGACCATTGAGCCTCATCCTATCACAAGGCACCACTGGAAAGAGACTGGCCCCTTCTACTTGACACCCACCCTTCAGACATTTGTAAACGTTAATAAGATCCCCTCTCAGTCTTCTCCAGGCTAAACAGCCACAGGGCTCTCAGCCTTTTGTCATAAAAGAGATGTTCCCGTCCCTTCATCATCCTTGTAGCCTCCATTGGACTGTCTCTAGTATTTCCTTGTCCCTCTTGAACTGGGAGACCAGAACTGGACATGATTCTCCAGCTGTGGTCTCTCTAGTGCAGAGTAGAGGGGGAGGAGAACCTCCCTTGACCTGC
>JANHGN010023308.1:0-38124 GCA_024605025.1 Megaceryle maxima | reverse complement strand
AGCTGTGGTCTCTCTAGTGCAGAGTAGAGGGGGAGGAGAACCTCCCTTGACCTGCGGGACACATTCTTCTTAATGCACCCTAGGATATCATTGGCCTTTCTTGCCACAAGGGCACATTGTTGTCCCATGGATAGCCTGTTCTCCACCAGGATGCCAAGGTTTCCTCCAAGTTTTTTATCATCAGCAAACTTTCTGAGGGTACACTCTATCCCTTCATCCAGGACATTGATGAAGATGTTGGATAAGACTGGACCCAGTACTGATCCCTGGGGAACACCACTAGCTACAGGTTGCCACTGGGACTCTGTTCCACTGATCACAACCCTCTGAGCTCTCTTGTTTAGCCAATTCTGAATTAATCTCACCACCCCCTCTTATAACCCACATTTCCTGAGCTTACCTACAAGGTTGTTATGGGAGACAGTGATGATCTGTGTCTGCTTCTGTATGCCTGAGTCTGTATTTTTAAGAGTGTTCTTCCTTTACACTATTTATAATATCACAAATATCCTTTTTTTTTTTTTTTTTTTTCCTAAATCCTTCATGTACATTGTTGTAGAGGAAATTTTGTTTCTTATGTTTAGTGACATTAACCACATTCTACAAGGTCTATCCATTCACTTACTTGGGGTTTCTTCAGAAGAATATTTCCCAGCTGTGACCATGTGCCATTATAGATTCCTGGAGCAGTTTCTGGAGGTCCATAGATAACAGCCTAAAAAGCACAGGTTTTTCTGCATTTCCAGCTGCTATCCAAATGAAACAATGCTAACCAAATGAAATTATATTAAATTGTTCTGAATTCTACTATTCAAAGAAGGCAGTTACAGTTGTTACACAAGACTGATATGTAGTTGTGAAATGTTCTGTGTGGTGGCTAGGAGGATGGAAAAGTGAGAGTCAAGGGGTTGAAATGTGACCCACGCTCTGGAAAAGTTCGAGAACACTTGCACTTTACTTCTCTGCCTCAGCTATAATCCTCTGATTGGCCTGTGTGGAATATCCTTTTGAGTCAATTCAGCTTTATGATTTCTAAACTTCGATGGCTTTAATTTACTGTAAATCTTTCCAGAGATTATGATACTTTGTACAGCATACCTATAAATAAGTTTTATGACAGCCTCATTAATCAGGCTACATTTTAAAAGCATTACCCTTTTTCCCCTCTGTTGAATCCATAGCTTATCTTTCCTCACTTATAATTAGTGTTCTTTCAAATAAATATTTTTTTTCAAACTAGGGAGTTAAACTGATCTAGGAGATCTTCATTCTCCAGTTGATTTTTCCCAATATTTGAGAGGTATTTGTAAACTTGGGTCTACATTAGCATCTTGGATTATCTTTGAAGCAGACGTAAGTCTAAAGAGATCAATCACTGTAAAGCTTGCTCCTGATATTTTAACTTCAAGGTACCTTGCTTTGAGAACGGAGCATGTATCTATCACCTTTATTTTCCTTGAGGAAAGTGGGTGCCTCAAACAGGAAGATCAATCACTAACCTACTGGAAATGAAGCCATTTAAAATTAGTTAGCACCTAGAAACTTTGTCATTTCTATTATTGAAAGAATAATTAGGCCATTTAAAAAACCCCAGGCTATTATTTTCTTTACAGTGGAAGGGCTTCAAGAGGATCTGGGGACTGTCCCCAGTCCAAAACATCAGGAAATGTTGCCATTTCGGTTTTGACCACTGGGAGTTAAAGATATCAGAAATAAGTCCATTAGAGAAAAATATGATTTCTAGGACTTCCAAACTTCCTGAGAAATCTTCTGATCAATAGATTAGTGTGTGCATTGGTAAGAGTTATTGCATGCAAATGTTTACAATTAGTTATCAAGGTACAAAGCTCTGGTTTGGTAACATACTTGGTTTATCAGTAACATTGATTTAAAGCATTAACCTAAATATATAACTCCGAAAAAGACATCAGTTCTTTCAGTGTCAATTAAGAGAGTAGAGGGTACAGGACAGGAGGTTGAGAAGATTACTATATCTTGCATCAGTATTATTGTGCCGAGCATAATGGTGCATAGAATTGTTTCCTAAACTTGCTTCTCTCTTGTATGTCTCTTTCTAGTCAGTGGAGGACACATATTGTCACAGAGTGATTTATAAGGGATATCTGTGGATGACATGGACCAATCTGCATGGGTGCTTGACTCCATCAATAGTAGAGAGTTAAGGTGAATAAGAAGATGGTTCATTTCTAGATACTCAGGTTATAGGAGATGAATATGGCCATATTGCAGGCAGAGAGACAATGGGACCAGCTCTGGCACCGACAGGCTTTGTGGTGCTTGCTTTATTTTTCCTTTTGAACAGGGAGTTTCGTTGGCATGGGGGGACCCAGAGAAACAGAGAAGAGCAGCAGAGTCTGCAACTCTCACGGGTGGGCTCTTGAGAATGTTTCAGATGGGGGGCATTGCTGGGAAGCTGCGGGAGATTGAAACACGGTGATACCGGAAACGCTGCCATATCACAGGCAGAGAGACAGCTACAGCCTTCTCAGCAAAACACCGCCATCAGCGTGCACGTTGGGGCTGGGCAAACAAATAATATAGAATTAAAAAAAATAGACCAAATAAACAACTAACCAACACCTACAATAAATCAGTACTACTACAGTCCTAGAATAATGGTCTCCACATGGCAAAAGAAGTCTGTGCTCCTGATGCTGGGCAGGATAGAGGTGGGAACTCAGACAGAGCTCCCACAGAAGAACATGATGGTTCAGGTCACAGGAAGCAAGGAATTCCTCAGCCTCTCCCTGGTAGCAGGAAGCTGTGCGCAGTGTGAGCAGGTTGATGATCCACTCAGCCAAGCAGCACAGCTGCAAGATGAGGTTGAAAGGCTGCAAGCTGAAATGGAAAGGCTTAGGAGCATCAGGGAGGCTGAGGAGGAGATTGACTATGTTTCTATGTTTCTATGAATCCAATCCTAAGTTTGAAAACATTAAGATATTTAAATAAAGGAGGATCTAGTTGACTGGACTTTCATAGAAACATAGAAATGTCTGGGTTGGAAGGGACCTTTAGAGGTCATCTAGTCCAACCCCCCTGCAATAAGCAGGGACATCCTCAACTAGAGCAGGTTGCTCAGAGCTTTGTCAAGCCCCACCTTGGATGTCTCCAGGGATGGGGCCCTCAACCACCTCCCTGGGCAACCTGTTCCAGTTCTCCACCACTCGTGGTAAAAAAACTTCCTCCTTATTTCTAATCTCTAATTTGCTCCTTTCTAATTTAAAACCATTGCCCCTCGTCCTTTCCCTCCAGGCCTTTATAAACAGGCCCTCTCCAGTCTTTTTATAAGCTCCCTTCAGGTCCTGGAAGGTGGCTGTTAGGTTTCCCTGGACCCTTCTCTTCTCCAGGCTGAAGAGTCCCAGCTCCCTCAGCCTGTCCTTATAGGAGAGGTGTTACAGACACCTGATCATCTTTGTGGCCCTTCTCTGGACCCGCTCCATCAGGTCCACATCCTTCCTGTGCTGAGGGCTCCAGAGCTGGATGCAGTATTCCAGGTGAGGTCTCACCAGAGCAGAGTAGTAGAATCACCTCTCTCAATCTGCTGGCCACACTTCTTTTGATGCAGCCCAGGGTGCAGTTGGCCTTCTGGGCTGCAAGCACACACTGGCTGCTCATGTCCAGCTTCTTGTCTACCAGCACCTCCAAGTCCTTTTTTGCAGGGCTGCTCTCTATCACCTCCTCCCCCAACCTGTACTGATAGTGGGTATTGTTCTGGCCCAGGTGCAGGACCCTGCGCTTGCTCTTGTTGAACCTCATGAGGTTCACCTGGGCCCACTTCTCCAGCTTGTCCAGGTCCAACTGGATGACATCCCATCCCTCTGGTGTATTGACAGCACCACTCAGCTTGGTGTCATCCGCAAACTTGCTGGTGGTGGACTCTATCCCTCTGTCTATGTCATTGATAAAAATGTTAAAGAAGACAGGCCCCCGTACAGACCCCTTAGGGACACGACTTGTCACTGCTATCCATCTGGACTTTGAGCCATTGACCACTACCCTCTGGATGTGGCCATCCAGCCAATTTCTTATCCACTGAATGGTCCACCCATCAAATCTGTATCTCTCCATCTTGGCGAGTAGGATGTTGCCGGGGGGACCGTGTCAAAGGCCTCGCAGAATTCCAGATAGATCACATCCACAGGTCGTCCTTTATCCACTGATGCAGTCACTGTGTCATAGAAAGCCACTAGATTTGTCAGGCAGGATTTCCCCTTAGTGAAGCTGAAGCCAACTTGCATGTCAGATATCTGATGAGTTTCTCGGTTCTACCAAGACATCAAGACATGTGCAAAAGAACTTGCTCAGGGAACTTTTGTGTACTTTTAGCAGTCAGGAAGCAGATGAACAGAAGAACCTGGGTAGTTTGAATTTGTTTAAACCTTTTATGTATTTGGCATCTTCTGTACCTACCCAAGGGTGCCGATGTCACAAAGACAATTAATTCCTGAATACATCTGAGTACATCCAGCTCTTGAATCTTAATGTGATAATATTGTGATAAAGAACTAGGATATGTTCTAAATATGATTCTTTGCAGGATGAATTTTGAGGAGGAGAAGAGGAAGTAACGGATTCTCAGCTGAAGGAGATAGTGCACAGAGTATGTCATGTAACACTCACTGACAGTGTATCACACCAGAATTTGTGAAAAACTAATGGAGGATACTGTTTTCACCAACAGAGAGTGGCTGGTGGTGAGTGTGATGGTCAAGGGCTGCCTTGACTGCAGTGACCATGAAATGGTGGAGTTCCAAGATCTTTGGGCTAGCTAGGACGGTGCACAGTAAGCTCACTATCCTGGACTTCAGGAGAGCAGACTTTGGCCTCTTAAGGGATCTGCTTAGTAGAGTACCATGGGATAAAGCCCTCAGGGGAAGAGGGGCCCAGGAAAGATGGATAATATTCAAGGATGACTTCCTCCAACCTCAGGAGTTATTCATTCTGACAAAAAATACACCAGGCAAAAACACCATAATTCCTTGCATGGATGAATGAGGAACTCCTGGACAAACTCGGAAACAAAAGGGAAGCCTACAGAGGGTGAAAACAAGGACAGGTAGCTTGGAAGGAAGTCAATGAGTTTTTTGCCTCAGTTATCACCATCAAGTACTACAGACACACTGCCCAAGCTGCAGAAGGCAAAGGGCAGGGACTGGAGAATGAAGAACCACTCACTGTAGGAAAATATCAATTTTGACACCATCTAAGGAACCTGAAGGTGCAGAAGCTCATGAGGCCTGATGAGATGCATGTTCCCTGGCTTGTATTCAGTTTTTCATCTACCAATACCCTTAAGTTTTTCTACAAAGGGCTGCTCTCAATTCACTCATTGCCAAGCTTATATTTGTGTTTGGGATTGTCCTGACCCAGGTGAAGGACCTTACACATGGTCTTGCTGAACTTCATGTATTTTGCATAGGTCCACCTCTCAAGCTTGTTAAAGTCCCTCTGGATGTCAGCCCTTCCCTCCAGCATGCTGACAACAGCACACAGCTTATGTATGCACAGTTCTAACACACTTCCCATTAGTTGTTATCAAATCACCAATCCTGACAATGCATTCTGATGTTCAGTATGATTCTGCCTTCACCTATGCTGAAAGCTGTAGTCTCCCATCCGACATATACTCCACTGAAGTCTATTTTGTATTTGTCTGGGAAAGTAACCAGTACTTGTACCTCTGTTCTTTTCTTTAACTGTCAAGTCAAGTAACAGGATCTCAAGTGTGATAAGGACCAGTGGCCAGAACTGAAAATGAAGCTGTGAGCTGTGCAATTCTGGAAATTTGACTCATAGATTTCCCTTCTCCCATCCCATCATGTTGAGTCATGAAACAATTAAACAGAAAGATTATAGCTAAACTTTCTAAAGAATAAGAATTTGTATGTCTTTAACAGAACTTCATAACATCAGGTCAGGTGAAGTTCTTAGCATATCTGCGATGAGGATTCCTGTTCCCGCAGATGGACAACTATGCTACAATGGCACACCACTATGAAGAGCACAAGTCAGATACAAAAATGCATGATAAATTATATGGAAGGGGTAAAAGAAGTGAAACCTAAACAGAGCTGGGAAGAGTCAGAAAGAAGAAGATCAAAATGAGGGTCTGATGAGTTTTCCTGCTTTGTCAGCTTATGTTTTCAAAGTTAAATTTGATAGCAATAAGCAATAGGATTTTTGTTTGTTTGTTTTTGTATGTGGTTAAAATTACAAGGTGACTGTGTTTTGTATGAGATGTTAAGAGAAATCACATTTGATGTGCACAGTTTGTGATGACTGAGAATGATTGATCACATGAAGGAATGAGAAGGGGTGAGGGATATTTTCAGGGTCAACTTCAGAAACTTTAAAAATTAAACATTTTGAAAACAGTCCCATCAATATATTCTATAAACTTTTATTATGGACAATAAATTGTCCCTCGAAGTTTTGCTGAACATTGTATTTGTCCATTGCTTTAAATCATGACAATATGCACTAAGGGGTTAATGATGACCTCACTCTAGCTAGAAACACTGTTCTTGCCCACCAGTTAGTCAAGATTTGGGAAAAGTGGATAGAAAGGATATTTTATACGTAGCACCTGTCTAAATATACATTGTTCTATGATGTGCCATGTATGGATACTGTGTATCCACAGAAAAAAATACAAGCTGTCATTTTAACACATGAAAGTTAATAATCCTTTTTTCTCATTACAGTTTTTCAACTCAGAGACAATACAGACTGGAACAGGTTTATACTTCTACTGACTTCCAGCCTATTGTCTCCATTACTGATGGACATCTTCATTTACACTGCTTTGACATGCCCTTCCTGAACAACTGGGAGATAACCTTTTTTTAAACACTTTTCTGTGACTGCCCAGAGGGTGGCAACAGCCTTCTGCAATTCACTAAGAAAGACACATGGAGAAGCTCATCTTACTGCAGCATCAAGAAGCAGGTGCTGTGCACCTACAAGCCCTGTTGAAATGTGTGGATGAGCAAATCCTGGAAAAAGCAGTCAGACATCTATGGTTTTGCAAAGTGGATGCTAGCATGCACACTGAAGTACTTCAGGTGTGGAAATAAAGAACAGAATCTCTCTGACAAAACAGGAAAGTCCTTTTTTTGTGGGAGGGAGGAGTCAATGAGAAATATTGGACAAATTATATCCAAGAATGACCTCATTTTCTCCAATGACTACTAAAAAAAACTGCAGGATAGCTTGAGTAACCAGCTTTAATGAAAACATCTTCACTGCTGATTTCAGTGGTGGGAAGATTGCTTCTATTAGCCACACAGCTACATCTGAGACAACTGCAAAGAATTCAAGATATCCACACCAAATATGACATGGTAATTAAAGGAAATGTCCTTCTTGAGATAGTAATAGCTGGAGCTAGATGGTGTCTCCTAGAGCATCTCTAGACAACTGTGTTTGAACTGTTGAATTCCACCTCCCAGCACACATTTAGATTGTTCCAGGTGGACTTGAATTTAGGTGTCATTAGTTTAAAGAGGATCTTATCCATGAAGTCAGATGAGATGAATCCTATACAAGAGATCGGAAGACCCATGCCAGTTTTACAGTGGGATATGTCCTCTTTGCAGGTGCCAACAATACTTCTGCACTGAGAGTTTCTCCTTTTCTATATGGTATGAAGAGGTATGGAACTACTGGAGAGAGCTCAGCAAAGGGACAGTAAGACACCTAAGGACCTGAAGCATCTCTCAAATGAGGAAAACTGAGAGAACTGGGACTGTTTAGTCTAGAGAGGAGAAATGATAAAACTACCTTCTTCCCAACTAATGAAATTGCTTGCATGTATTGTAGTGCAAATGCACATTATTCACTGGGTATTTTTATTCCCTATCTATTTTAATATATGGATTAACTCTGCATGTGTGTATGTGTTTGTCTGTCTGTTTGTATAGCCTTTCAAGATAAAATCTCCTGGAGGAGGAAAACATGCATTTGTACAGTAATCAAGGCAGCTGGCAAATCAGCTATACCATAGGCATCTTTCCTCCCATTTTGGACAGCTTCTTTCATTTTTACATCATAATTGTGTGATCTAAATCAACAAACATAGTTGCACTAAAAGAAAAAGGGCTTTTAAACAAAATTCAAGAATGTCCTGAACACCAGGCTGCTTGTGCCACCACAGTGCTAGATGTTATTATCAAATTATGTAATCTCAATGCACTGAGATAGTTTGGATCATGTTTTGCTCCACAGATAGGACAGTATAGCCTAACATTTGGCCAAATTGCCTTGTAACTACAAATTCAGATTTGATTTTTTCCATTTGCCCATTTGTTCTGGATAAATTGAAGCCAAAGATCCTTCCTTCCTAACATTTTCTGTAACAAATTCAATTTGTAGTGCTATGTAATAACAGGCTGACCATAAATGGTGCAAATCTGCCAGTAATTGGCAAGCAAATGCTGTCTGAATTTGATTATGTTTATTCTTATAGAGCTCAGGTCTTGCAAATACACACATTTGTACATGAGTGTTTGGGGCATTCAAGTATCTGCAGGACTGTGGACTAGTAAGGTATGCATATTCCTTGGCTGTTGAATTTACAAAGAAAAGGTGGTGCTCAGAGTCAGTTCAAGGCAGTGTAGGTAAAATTTAATTTTGATGCTCTCAGGACAAATAGCTGGTACTGAGTCATGTTCATGCCATGGCAGCAGATGAAGCAGAAGTGGTGGACAGAAGAGCTGGGGAAGACTACTTCAGAATCAGTTTTGCTGGTTCCATTGCCTCCACTGGGAAAGTAGGACTGTGATTTTGCCTTGAGGGACCATCTATGTAACTTCTTTAAATGAAGCTTTCCTAGCAACACCTATGTCCTCTCACAGCTCCAAAAATCCTTTAGTGGTAGCAATGATAAACGTAACCTATTTTCTTAAGGCTTTAGTAAAACCGGTATTAGGGCTATCCTGGGAAATTATTATTTTTTTTTCCCCTAAATATTAATATACAGAATTGTCTAGTTTGCTCATGATAAATTAACTGTCTTCATATGACCAGGAACCACACACACAAAGCAACCCGTGCTCCCCATTGCCAGATTATTTCAAACAGCAAGGATGTCCTTCAACCAAAGTCTGTGTTTTTACAGAAGAACACTACACAGATGGAGAAAAAAAAATAAGCAGCTTTCTAGTAGCATCCTAAGAATTAGCCCTGGCTAAAGAAATATCTAACTCAACATGCATAAGTAAGTACTTGCTTAACTAAATTACCTGATATTCTGATACTGGCTGTTGGGTTTGTATAAAAATGTGTATTCATGAATTTTAACATGGAACTCCCACTTGGTTTTAGTAGGAAACTCTGTAGAGAGAACATTGTCAGGCTACAGCTCTGACTGAGATGGGTTGTAGAAAGCTTAAGTGTGTTCTGGGTAATGTAGTCTGATTTCTGTTTTAATGGAACGAATTACTAGAACAGGCACTTATGTTAAATGGCCCGACTGAGAACTCAGCAGCCAGACGAGGTAAGAAGAGTTTAAGATAAAAGTAATAATCTATAAGAGTTTAAATCCATTGTTCCAAATGAGAATATGACTAGCACCAGTGCCCAAGAGAGCAGGTGAGACATTTGGCTCTGTATCTGACCCTGCTGATGATTTGCTCTGTGATCTTTCACAAATTTGGAGAATATTCCTGGGTGCCAATTTAAATGCTCATGAACCAGTTGTAGTATAATTTATTTTCCTCTTGGGAAACCATCAGAGGACAGATTCTGGAGCTTAAACTAATGTTCCTGAAGTGCTTTAAGATTGCTAGATGAGTGATATTCCATAAATATAAGATTTAGAGACTGAAGTTTAATCTATCTGAAGTAATTCAGGAGGATCTCCATTGAAGCCCAATGAGTTGTAATGGCACAATATTAGCATGAGTAAAATGACTTTGCATTCCATTCTTAGGAATAAAAAACCCTACCTTTCCCCAGCTTTATGGATTGGCTTGCTGTTAATGCCATTGTGCTAGGTACAGAGATAATTTCATGTGAGCAGTTTTTCATATCCACATTACAAAAGCAAATGTCTGCACAAGAGGCTGTAACTTTGCAAAGCTGTGAAGAAAGTTTGAGCAATGATGACATGTCTGAACTTGGCTGTGGATTAAAACAATTCAGGATGTCATAAGAAAGAGAAAAGTCCAGTAATTTGTAAACTTCATGTTCTGTGTCAACGAGCTATCAAAGTAATACAATTTTTTAAAGACAAATTGTTTAGTCTCATGAAGCTTAAAGGACTCGGGATGGAGAAAAACTCACTGAAACAGACTCTGGATTTGCAGTAAATGGGATGAACATTTTCTTTAATATTATTGTAGACATTTTTCTCCAGAGCTTTCAGATTTCAGTCACTAGTCCACTGAGTCTGGGGAGAAATTGATTTAAAAGAATAGCAATATAGGATCTCACTCAAAAGTGCATTGGATACAATACCATTCAGAGTAGTATGAAGCTTTTAAAAGACAAACATTTTAGGAAAATGTTGAAGGGAGTTTCTAGTTTTCCTCCTTTTTGGTACATGAAGTTTATGTGCTTTGGACAGATAGAAACTAAAACAGACTAAAAGAATTTAGTGAAAAGGTGAGCTGGTGAAGTATTTTTTTTTGTTGTTGATCTTTTAGGAGCAAAAAGGGTGGGTCAGCTTTCAAGTTTCAGTCATAAAATCAGTGGAGTTAAAAGACAAGCTAGTTCAAAAGAACACAGTTCCGAAGAAATTGAATTTTGACATATAGTCTGTAGTAAGCAGAAAGCCTTGGTTTGTATGTTACCTAGGCACCTAGATACAGTGGTGCTTCATCTTCATCAAGTCCATAGGAATCTACATTCACAATAAAGTCCATGAAGAAAGCTATAGGGTGATTCAGTCTGCTTAAATTATGCACATTTTTTCTTGTCACAGTGCAAGGAAATATCAAGAAATGTGAGCTACATTCTACTGATAACCCCTAACAGAAAGGTTCCCTTAAAAAATGACAGGATGTCAGCACTGACCACTCATCCCTCTCTTGTCACCTTTTTGCCTAAGGACTGTGAGGGTCTCCAGTCCCCTCAGCTCAGCCATATGTCCCATATCTGGCAGAGCGCTCAGACCACCAAGCAAAAACTGAGAGAAGGAACATTACTTTCAACAAAAAGACAGAGTGTGGTGCTCCAGAGTTTGCTCTCTCTGGTGTTATGATGCATGTGGATCAAACTTGCCCAGTTCCTCCTCATTTTGCAGCATGGATAACCACTTGTGAGTGTTCATCCTTGTATTTTGACCCTGTTGAACTTATCAGTGCAGGTGAATCCTCAGATTCACTCTAAGAATTAGATGGGTTTATTTCCAAAACTGGTATTTCTACATGTGTATATGCAAACAAATTTCAGAGCATGGCTAATGCATGTTCAAATTTCAGTGCTTGGAGAAGGCAGCATTGGAAGGTAGGTGGACAGGTTCACTTTTAGAGGATTAGTGAGGGTCTAGGTTCTTAAGACCAACTTGCATGGGTTGAAATTAACAGAACGCCTTCCTTTTTTTTCCTTTTTTTTTTTTTTTCCTTGCCTAAATGTCAAACACAAAAATAAAAAGAGGAATATGCACATGTTGTTTTAAATCTCTATATCAATGTTGGTCTTCTACAGACTGAACAACTTTGTCAGAGCTACTACAACTCAGATTCAGTAAAATACTCTTTCAATCTAAGTGCAAGTCCTATGGGTTCTGCTTTCCTGAAGAAAACACAACCACCTTGCAAGATGGGAACTTAAAACCTAAATCACTCACATTTGTTTTTAAACTCCAGGAAATCTCAAACTCAAATGAGAAATTAACTGTGTGAGAGAATTTGTGCCTATTGCTATGTAGGGCATGAAACCTTAAGTGCTCTCAGATAAGATCTGAATTGGGATATGTCTTGAATAAATGCTTTTATCATTGGAAAAAACCCGAAACAAAACAAAACAGTGGTAGCCTTTTGTGTTGGAAAAAACCCCAAACAAACCAGATTAAATGCTTAAGCATGGAGAATACTCCTAGCAGCCCCCACCCCTCCTGCCCCCAAAGTTAAGTACCTACTCTTATGGTGTGAGGTTTATGCATTAATTTTCTCTTGAACATTTCTTGTTTGGCTTCATGTTTTGTGATGGATACACTTTCATGTCTTTCTCTCTCTCCATTCATTATTGCAGCTGTATTATGATCTCTTAAAGTATGTCTAGTATTAGCAACAATATTGCTTATCTTTCACGGTACCTACACAGAGGGTTGCCATAACCTTGCTTCCAGTACAACCAATGGACATAGAAGGATACTGCATCAAAGTGTGGTGAAAGTACAGGTGTGTCATACCTGTAATGTAACACGGAATACATACTCCTGCGGATGGAGACTAGATGGATGAAAAAAAAATCACTTTGTATTGTTCAGAATGTGACAGTTCTCCCTACATAGGACTCAAAAGACTGTCTGCAAGGGGTACACAAGCCTCCATATCTCTAGTTTCAGAAGTTCTTTACTCCCAGTGCAATTTTTGCTTTGAACCAGCTGTTAAAGTGATGGAGCTTGGACAATACCTTCTGTTGTTTTCGTATTTGTTTACATCCTGCCAATTTCACACATAACACAAATGTCATCAACAGCAGTGGGTTTTCCTTATGATAGGGAAAAATACAGACTTTGTTTCTGTCTCTGGAAACAGGCAGGAGCATGAAACAGCATCTATACCAGGAAATTAAATAGTCAGGGCAACACTTTTTTCTACCCTGAGGCCAACTGGCACCATCTAACCACATACATCCTATTAAACACCCATCTTTCAAACCCAGGGGGCTGCATCTCAGATCTTGAATGGGAATTGGCCTTTGGTTCTGACCCCTGAGCATCCCTGGGAACTCCTTGGGAGAGTGCTAACTTGGACCCTGACTGAAGTGTGCCAAAAGCCATTTAACAGCTTAATAGTGTGGATAACTGAGCTGTCTGGTGTCTGAGGCCTGACACTGTTTCATTCATTTGCATAAACTCACCTTCTTGCTCTTTTGTGGATTTCAGATGTTACTATATGTTGTCTTTGTATCTCACTATTGAGTTCAAGTTCTGTAGTCAAGGGTTTGGAGGCAGGGAGGGCAGTAAATGACTGCAAGGCAGATATCATTTATTTCAGTAAATTTGTGGGATACTTAAAGCACACAAACAAATATGCAAATAAGTCCGGTTTTTCCTTAAGAATGTAATATATTATGTCCAGGCTGGGGCTTGTATTACAGAATATGATTTTCAACGTGGAAGAAAGCAAAATGAAGGAAAAGAACCCTCCAAATTATTAGAATATTGCATGTTTCTATAAAAAAGTGTAAATAAATTTTCTGTTTAGAGTCACTTTTCTTGAATGAACTAGTAGTTTTTCATACATAGGAAGAGCTTTTATGCTACAGTTTGCTTTCTGCTTGCATGAACTGGCAATGAATGCTACAGCTTTACTTTGGAAGGAGAGACATTTCACTTTTCTTGAACAGACTGTACAGAAGTCCATTGTGATCATGAATCATTTGGAAAAGCAGCTAAAATGGAGGAAAATACTTCAGTGTAGTATAATGTTCTATTCACTGATAATAGGTGACCTGTACTTGATCATAGCCCTGGTTTTATGTTCGTAGTATGGTTACACAGAATGAAAAGAACTTGGAAGTTGTAGATAATTTAGGTTCAATTATATGGTAGAAATTTTAATTTCTGAGCCTAAATTGAAAATAAAAGATAAGAGTATAGTTGGCTTTATTTCTTCTATTTAAAAACTTAAAAAAATCCATCTGTCCAACTGCTAGAAAATAAATTAGACCTTTTAGCTATTAGAATTGAATATCACAATGAGACATTGAGAGAGAGAGACCAGGAATGTGCACTGGGCAGTGTTAACAGACTTCATATGTAGATTGTTCAAGGGAGCGCTATTTCCACTTAACAGGCTTAGGACAGGAAAAGTAACCAGTATTTAGTTTTCAAAGAATGAAGAACTGGCCTCTTTTATGTTTGACTTGCTTTTGCTTCATGTTGTTAATTGTATGTAGACCTTTACAGTCAACTAAAAGTCTCTTGAATGGACCTGTAGTACTGGATCCTGTAAACAGATGATATTATAGAAATGCCATATCTGATAGTATACAATTTAAAGGTATGTCTGTGCTGCATAGTGAGTGTGAGATACCCTCAAATATCTTTGTGCAGAGATACTCCAAAGCCTGGAACAGGATCTGCTTGAACCAGAGAGTGATGCTGATGACCAGGGCTTTTTCCCTCAGGCACTACCTCATACCAGCACCACTTTCATTTCTCTTGTTGGTACCTCTGAGGAAAGATGCAATATATGTTGTGTGTACACTGGTACATGATCACGAGGTTCAGCAGCAAGTGTCTGAAGCACCAATGTTCTGTTGTGAGCTCAAGAGTTAGAACTTTCTTCCAGAGCACCAGCAGAGCTGGAGCTGAAGACAAAGGTACCAGAAGGCAAACCAGACAAGTAAACAAACACTCCAGAAAACAGATGGGAGAAACCGAAGCCGGATGAGCATGACTAGGATGACATGGAGCAATCTAGAGCAGCAGCTTTGCTGGGAGTATTCATAGGCTGGGTAACTAAGGCAGAAAGGAAAGGGGTGAAGGGAAGTATTGCCTCTTTGGGGATTTGAAAAGAACTACTTTACTATGTCTGCTATGCTGGAAAACAGTGGATGTGCTTTTTGTCTGTTATCTTTGAAACTGATCTCCAAGTGAATGGAAATGAGTTTGCATAATTCCAAAGCTGAACTGAACAGGAAAGGACTGTGGTCCACTCTACAGTTTTGTCATTCAGATCTACCACCCCACAGCTGAGTAACTCCATAATTATATGACAAGAGAAAGTGTGCTTCTTATGCAGAAAAAAAATGAGCTTCTGGCTTCAAAATCCAGTCTAGATTTAATATTGCAAATCTTCCTCTCCAGTTTGTTTGCTTGTTTGTTTTCTCATGCTTTAACAGGAAGCATGTAGACTTCATAATTGTAAAATGAATGATGGTGCTGTGGAGTAAAAACCAATATCTGTCTGGATTGGATTGTCCACTTTCCTTTGGGTATTTTTTTACTTTATTTAGGCCATTGTCATGAATTTACAAATGCAAATATGATTTAATAAAGGACAGTGGGCATCTCTACCATGTAGTTTCATGAAGCACAGAGACATGGGGGTGGACTGTTGATAATTCCAATCAAACTACTCACACCTTGACCTCCTTGACATGCTATACCACTTTAAACAGCAGTGCTCTAATAGAGAAAAGAGCTACTGTACTTACCCACTCAATAATTTGCATAATTTTGAAGAGCTGAAAATGTCACTGCTGTTTTATGATAATTCTTGGGAAGTGATTAGATATAGCATTTATACATTCCATAAAAAGAAAGTATTTTACTATTCTCTCTTTAATATTAATAAGGATTAATAAAATGAAAAATAAAATCACCTTGGAGGACAAACATTATGTGTGAAATAATAGGTGTCATATGAAGGCACATGAGCTATCCATCCATTTGCTGTAGCTTGTCATATTTGGGAAAGACTTCAAAAGGCAAACCCTTGATTGCCCTTCATGCAATTTCAAATGCAAATCTTAACAATAGGAATAGCTAAAAATAATCCATTATTTTCTTCCCTCTCTGCCTTGTAGCTGTGATTAGAATACTCCAAATTTATGTCTCATGTAATTCAAACACTTTTTTATTGTGATGGATGTATATGAACTGCTCATCTGTTCATTGTTCTTCTCCCAGCTAAACCCTCTGAAAAGATGATTGAAAGATCAGTTCAAGTTAAGAGAATATAGTCCTCACAGCTCCCTGAACTTAAGAAGATCCATACTTGTTAAGTAAAGAGTCTCTCCAATACACATGCTTGAGGGATCGTGGTTTCATAGAAGTCCCTGTCCAGCATCCTTTCACTGTTTGTGTCTTTCTCAGACTCATCTCTTTCTTATACTGCAATACTGCACAGATGAGTTTTAGAAAGGTAATTTTTACAACACTCATGAAAGGCTGGACTGCAGTGTCTTCACTCAGCTCCATCTGGGAATCTGGCCATGAATTCCAGTCTCACTTAGGGTTTCAGTCTCTGTGATGTGAATTACGTGCTTCTGGTAGACAACAAACTTTGGTTTTGGCAGTCTGTGCAGAATGGAGAGCTTACTAATCAGTTTCCTCCCAGTTTAGTGTAACTGCTCAATTACACTTGCAGTCTAGAAAAGAGAGGAGGAAAGAGGTGGGAATTACTGTTACACAGACGAAGATGAAAGATTTAGGAATGTCTTCTTTATCCAGCACAATTTTACAGAGGATGAAGTATTACATATCTGTATGATACAAACTCTCATTCAAAGAAATGTGACTATACAGACTCATTAATTGTTCCAAAATGCAACATATATTCTCTAGAAAGCACTTGAGATGTATTTATTTTTGTTTAATTGGGAAAATACTGTCAGAATAGCTAAAACATCTCTACTGAAAAGGAGTTTTTAATTTTATACTTTATTATAGAATAAGCCTAAATAATTATTGCCTTACTGAAATATATGTGAGAGAATAAATGGTAGCTGGGACTGGCAAGAAATAACTAGCACAGCCTCACGAAGACTGGTCAGTCCATCTGATGTACTAAATTGTTACTGTGTTCAACAACACAGAAAATCAACCACCATTTCATGTAGAAGGGACAGAATTTCAATAACTGCTCTGCAAGTCACAGTGGCAGAACTTACTAGAAATAAGCTGATCATGCTATCAACAGATCTCAGAGTGGAAGACAGATTCTCCACCTTCATCGGAAAAGTTTGCAAAGGTTTTTTATGATACAGAAATCCGTATGGTTGTAATGCAGTGTGTAAAACTGTCTGTATTTATCTGGACTATTTCTACAGTAGTATAGCCATTTTAGTGTGGGTCTCCACCCACACAAATTGACCCTGTGTCTCATAATTTGTGTCTACTATATTTGCTGTCACTAGAAGATATTGCATACTGTAGCATATATAGAACTCCCACTCACATGCTACCATCTTACGTTTGGTTATCTGTTGGGCTTTTTTTCAGGCAATTTTTTTTTTTTTTTTCCTGAGAAATCAGATGAGATCATCCCTTTTTAGAAAGACATCTAATCTTTTACTAATTCAAAGCTCTGGTGAATACTTCAGTGTTTAATTACCTTTCTTGTAAAAATGCTGTTACGATATTTCAAAGTTGACTTTGTCTAGTTTCAATTTCCAGCCACTTGATCTTGTTAGGTCTTTGTCTTCAAGGCTGAGAGACCTCCAGTATCATATTTGTTGCCTGTGTCTGTACCTATTCACAGTGATTGAGACATGTCTCAGCCTTTTCTATTCTATAAATTGAGCTATTTAAGCTTCACATCATAAGACCTTTTTTCTAGCCTCTGAATATTATTTTTGTTTAGTTGGCTGTTTTTATTGCTTCCACTAATCTTATAGGGTGACAGATTTCGTCTTAAAATTTAGAAGATAAACCCACTACTACCCCCACCTTTACTTCTACTTCCATTTCTTGACTGTTAAAAGGGATACTCCAAAATGAACCCTCTAAAATTTTATTGAGGGGAAAAGTACTTAGATAAATGAGTACATTCTTTTGACATTGAATGGTGAAGAGCATACAAAAACAGGAGGTACAAACAAACTCTCACATAGCTCAGATCATCACTCAGATAGCTTCAGACCATGAATTCTGCCAGATAACTGGTTTGTCCTCCAGCGGTTGTGACAGTATCTCAAAGTTAGGTTTTGCACATATTTTCCATATGATTCATAAACACTTTCTTTTTCCGATGTTAACATTTTTAAGACAATGTTTTTGCCAGTCTTTCTCCTTCACAATTTCATAGAATCATAGAATGTATTGGGTTGGAAGGGACCTCTAATGGTCATCTAGTCCAACCCCCCTGCAATAAGGAGGGACATCTGCAACTAGGCCAGGCTGCTCAGAGCCTCATCAAGCCTGGCCACGAATGTCTCTGGGGATGGGGCCTCCACCACATATCTGGGCAACCTATTCCAGTGATCTATCACCCTCATATTAAAGAACTTTCTCCTAATGTCTAACCTAAATCTACCCTTTTCTAGCTTAAAGCCCTTATTCCTTGTCCTGTCACTACAAACCCTTGTGAATAAACCCTCCCCTGATTTCTAATAGGCCCCTTTCAGGTACTGGAAGGTCACTATAAGGTCCCACCAGAGCCTTCTCTTTTCCAGGCTGAACAACTCCAAGTCTCTCAGTCTGTCTTCATAGGAGAGGTGCTCCAGCCCTCCCATCATTTTTGTGACCCTCCTCTGGATACACTCCAACAGGTCCACGTCCTTCTTGTGTTGGGGGGTCCAGAGCTGGACACACTACTTTGATTACTGAGTAGTTCATGCTACATCATATTTTTCAAGAAAGGCTTTGCAAATACTGGAAGTCCTGGATTGTCAACATCCACTTTATTTTAAGCTATTTTCTTTTTCAGAATACCCAGAAGAAATCTTTTACAATTCATCTGAATGATCAGTTCAGAATGAAAAAATAATGTGTATTGATAACAGTTGTATGCTAATTCATTAAGGTCTGCTGTGTCCTTAGTGATAATTAAACGGGAGAAATAGTTGAAGGATAAAGTAGGGCTTGCAAGCATATCACACATGGGTTCTTTGCTAATATATTTCCCGTCTATCACACTTATTACTGCAGGGTGGGATGACAGGTTAATTATGTACTTGCAGGAGAACTGATACAGAGGATATTACAATCTCAAAAGCAAACACTTATAATCATTTTATCTAAACAGAATACAGGCTCACCTTGATGAAGGTCCACATTAGTGAACACTTTAATGCAACAGTCACTTCACTCTTGAGGAAAATACATGATATACGGTCCATCAGGAGATACCAACTCAGTAGCATATAGTATGTGCTACAAGAACTTGACCAATGCATATGGAAAAAAAAAAAGGTTTTGTGATGAAGCCATAGAACTGGGATTAACAAAATTCTATTTTGGTTTCCACGCTTTCCAGATTTCTTGTGTGCAGGCCTTTTACTGTCAGAGACCCAGTGTGTCAGACTCTACCCAGTGAGTCATACAATATGGGGAGATTTTATTGACAGGTATCTGATGTGTCTAGTTACATGAGTGCTTTATGAATGTATGTTCTGTTGTCTGGGAAGCATGCTCCCAGGTGTATCAGATCATTAGACTCTGAGAATGTGTTTCCAGTGAGGTTACACCACAAGAGGTATTTAAAAACAAGGGGTATTTAAAACCTATTAAAAAACACAAGTGCTTGTGGTGTTACGTAGAGCACAATTTCTTGGCTGTTCTGGGATAGGCAAATGCATCACCTGATCACAGGTTAGGCTGTTTATCCATATCTAGCAAATCTTTTGCCAGATCTGGAGAATGCTGCTGTACTCAATGAATTATCTGAATCCTCAAAGGGGCTATTTGGGAAGAGCCAAGAAGACCTGATCTCACACAGAGTATTGTGATGAAGATGTAGCTTCAGTCAAATATTAGAGATTTTTATGTATTTTGTTTAGAAAGAAATCCCCAAACTTAAACCCATTAAGTCCTAACATTTTGAGGTTTCTTGAATTCTTATTTCAAGTTTTTTCCCTTAGTTAATCTATGTTCCTTTTTCAAGGAACATTATTATTCCTGTTTCCTGTAATATTTGAGACTCACCCGTTTGATATTAGTCATTCTGTATTTTGTCATAGTTTGCTACTTACTACAATCAAACCCAGGCATATATTAAATAATAATATCTAGATATCCAATCACATCTTTTCCTACAACATTCAGAATGCATTGTAATGCATTTTATGTCCCTCTCTACCCCAAGACTACAAAAGGAGTTCTGTGTCTGCTGTTGGGTTTACATCAACTTTTCAAAAAGGTCCAGCAAAAAAAAAAGTCTATGCACAAGTATTAGTTCCTGCACATGGAGCTGGTCTTAACACAAGTGTAAAATATTCATAAACTAAATTATTCAAGAGTAATTGTTGGTATTTGTTGAATAATGTATTCTGTTCATAGTGTCTGTATACTACAAGAATGAAGTGAATAAATTATATGACAAAGCAGCAAAATCACTGACTTGCATTTGTTGAATAGCATTTGACCTAAGCTAAATGTATTTTAATAAAAACATAGCATAACAGAACAAACAAGCAAACAAAAAACAAACAAATATAATAGAAAAAGAAAACAAAAAAAACCCAACCAAAACCAAACCTTGTTTTCATTTTGGACAAAAAAGTAGGAGTTTAGGTATGTAGCTTGATGGTGCTTAAGCTGTACAGATGATGAGAATTGACAGCTAGAAAGATCATATGATTAACAGTGATTTTCAGACAATACAAAATGCAATATTTCTTGTCTTTAGGAAAATATTTATTTTATTGCTAGTAGAAAGCATCCTAGTAAGTGGGCCATAGTGACTGTAAAAGTAACAAGTTCTGCTTATTCAGTGTTAGAGTTTATATGTCCTACACATTCAGCTATTTTACTCCCCTTGAGTACTTGCTGGAATCACCTTCTTCAGTGCATGAACCAATATTGCATTACTGAAAAAATACACACGCTTTTATTTAAGAGTAGCACTAAACAATTCCACATGAATAGAAAAGCCCAACTTTCAAAAATGAGCTGTTTCATTTAAGAAACCTATGAACCAGGAATCCTGGTCTGAATAAATAATATGGACATAACAATATGTGCATGTTGAACAGAACTAATTGTTGGCAGTCCTTTGATTCAATACCAACTTGTATAATGACAGATATGATTCCAATAGAGAAGATCTATTAGTTCAGTTCAAGATGCTTCTATGAGTGGGAGGTATGTTAAAAAGGAATATCTGTACCTGAAAAATTTAACATTGTCATTGTCTTCTGACTAATATTCATTGAGGCAAAGTTTTAAACACATGCAATAAAAAGAAGATGAATGCTGATGAAAATAAGGCAGACTTGTCTCAGAAAATATTAGGTTTCAAAGTTTTTCATGAAGTCAGTGCAGTAGGTTATTTGACTCTTCTTTTTGAGAAAGAGAGAGAAAAATCATACTTGGATCTTTCCTCTTTTTTGAAGACAGCTACTTTGTTGCTGCTTGCAACATAGAAGAATTACTGTAAAAGGATATTACTATCTCCACTATTTGGCACCTACATAGACTTATGCCATAAGAACTGACTTTTCATCATGTTATTCTTCTGATGAAATAAGAGTAACAACCTGTAACATGCTACCAGGTCAGGCTTTCTGGCTTATGAAAACCATCTTTCTTTTCTTGGACCATTGTACTGAAATGGAAGCCCTTGTTTCATCTTCTTACCCATCTAATAAATACAAATCTTAAACTGCTTCTATTTTACACTTAATGCTTTAATAATCTTTTTGTGAAATAAATTCACCTGTAAAAAAGGGCTTCTGAGAATGTATCTAGGAATTCACCCTATAACTTGTGAAACGGTTTTCTAATCTGTTTGAAAGGAGAGCACAAGAAAGACTCTTTTGCCCTTGATTTAAATTATTGAAATCCAGCAGATTGGCTTGTATTTTGTGGTTATAAATGAGTATTAGATATCTTCTCAGAAGGAGAATGTGAGTTAGTCATATTGGAAAAGAAAACATAATAAAAACTTATGGCTCTGATGAGATTATGATGAGCGGAAAGAAGAGCCAAAGGAGAAAGATAACAGCAAATAAAATGAAATTATGAGAACAGTATTGGGGAAAAGCTAGTAATTAAGAAAGAAATTTATTCTTAGTAACATACTAATTGGTAGCCATATACTTGGAAGAAGAAAGCTTATAGAGTTTAGCTTCCACCCCATCTTTTAAAATCACCATACAGAGATGTATACATGCTATATCCCATAATACATAAGCAGTCATTTAACTACAAATTCCTTCTTTTAACTTTGCAACTGCATCTGGTTCTTCAGAAATCTGCATAATATTTACATAATGAGACTCAGACCCTAATATACCAGGCAATACTTCATCAAGATTTCCTTCTAAGCACCTATTATAGAAGAAGACCAAGAGGAAAAGAAATATAACAGTCATGGGTCTATGCTTTAGCCATCAAAATGACCAAACCTATCTCCCAGCTTTTAGCTTGTGCCTTTTCTGCAACAGTTACCTTTCTCCTAGTATCATTATTTCTTCTTTCAATCGTTAGCTTCTTAATTCCCTTTTAATAAAATTGGAATTAATATTTCTGAAGATTGTATATGCCAGACTATGCTAGCACAAATATGATGCTAGTTAGCTTCTATTTTCTACAAACATAGTGCTCAGTATCTGTCCCAAGACACCTAGAAGTGGAAAAGTATGGCAAACTGAAAAAAATTGCAGGAATTCATGCTGTGTTTCTCTCTGAAGTTCATACAGAGCTATGGAACCCTACAGAGAAACTCACCTAAAACTCTGCTGGATTTTACACACTTGTAGAGAAAAAATGAAAGTATTTTTAACGTGTTTTTTTTGTTTGTTTTTTTTTTTTTTTTTTTCTGTCAGACTCCTGGTGATCTGCATTTTTTGCTGGTCATTTCCTGTAAGACATTGCATTTGAAATGGACATTTCATATGCCTTAAGCATCATTTTCTGCTCAATTCTTTCCTTGCGACCTCATGAAAACAAGGAAAAGGGTAGAGGGATCAGTTTTTGAATGAGTTTGATTTATGACATTTTGTTGCAGATTTGGTTCTTGGTATAAAAGAAACTGAAGTGCTATAGGCTTGAAACATCCGAGCTGCTGCTCAGGTAAATTATGTTCCTCTTGAGGTTAGTCTGAATATAGTACATGTTCAGTAATGTCTCCTAAGAATGTCTGTCTGGTCTATGCTGGTATAGCTTTATGGACATAATTTGCTCATTGACTTCAATTTTCATCACATGACAAATTCATTTATACTCATTGTTGCCCAGCAAAATGCTATCATACCTGCATGTATTTTCTCCTAAATCCAAGAAAAAAGCTTTTCCATTATAGTTATCAAACTATTTATTTGCTTTAAAGCACTCATATGAGAGAAGTTCTGTTTGTTAGAATATTTGTCAAATGTGAAAGTGCCATGAATATGCATACAAGAATGTATTCACACAAACATTGATATCACATGTGCTTGCATGCAAGCACTTTTATGAAAGCTTTCTGCAGGCTAAGAGTTGGAAGAAGAGGGAAAGAGAGTTTTGGCAGAGAAATAGCAAGTATGACTTTCTCCATAAAGACTACAGGAAAATGAGCAGCTGTTGTGGAGGAAGTAAAGGACAATATGTAAAACAGCCATCAGCATGAACATGGATTACCATGTGGTACTTCTTCAAAACTGAGGATCAGTCTGCTTATTCATCTGTGTACCTGAATTCAGACAGGAAAAAGAAAGAGCATTTAAGTCATGTTCCCCGAACTTATGTCACCAAGTGAAAGAACAAAAGAGGCTATAGATCTTCAGTATGCTACTGACAGCATCAACAGAAGCTCAGCAAAATCCAGCTCAACTACTGGGTAGGGTCCAACACAGGGCCACTAAGATGATTAAAGGCCTGAAGCACCTACCATGTGAGGAAAGACTGAGAAAGCTGGGTCTGTTTAGCTTGGAGAACAGGAGGATAAGGGGGGAATCTTATAAATTCCTCTAAATATCTAGAGGGTGGGTGTCAGGAAGGTGGGGCCAGGCTCTTTTCAGTGGTGTCCAGTGACAGAACTAGGGGCAATGACCATGAAATGAAAAACAGAAGGTTCAACCTCAACATAAGGAAATACTTCTTTACTGTGAGGGTGACAGAACCCTGGAACAGGCTGCCCAGAGAGGTTGTGGAGCCTCCTTCTCTAGAGACTTTCAAAACCCACCTGGATATGTTCTTGTGTGGCCTGCCCTGTATGATCCTGCTCTGGAAGGGGGGTTGGACTAGATGATCTCGAGAGGTCCCTTCTAATGCCTACTATTCTGTGATTCTGTGATAAATGTATGCAAAGACCTCCGTATACTCAAGAAGCTTTTTTTTTTTTTTTCTATTTCTTATATCAGAAATGCCTTTGACTGACCTGTACTAATATTAGAATATCACAATAGTTAGCAACGCTGACTGCACTGGCTGCATACAGGGAACTGATGAGGTACTTGGCAATGATATTGTGTGGAGGAATCTTATGACACAGAGGAAACAGCTGGGTAGTGGAGAGACATGGAGGGAGAATACAGAGTATAGTAGCACATCTTAGTATTATATAGCACTCTGATAGCAGAAATACCTTCAAGAAGACACATACCCTGAAATATGTTAACTGAAAAGTAATTGTAGCATTAGAACTGGAGTAGAAAAAGTGGAATTCAGGCAGGAACAGAAGACAAAATCTGTTATGTAAAGGAAAAAAAGACTTTTCTGGGGACATAAAGAAGTCATGTTTTGTTATGGTCCATTTGGATGTTGAACAGGACAACTACTCTGAAAATTAAACTTTATTTGTATGAGGTGATTGGAAAAGAAATAAATAGAACAAACAAGGGCTCAATCCACTTTGTACAGACTAGTCTAGCACAGGAATTCACTAATTCACCATTTAATGAGATTTCTAACTCTCACAAGGTCTCTAAATCATAACTTGCACATTGTAACTTGTAGCTTGTGCACTTATGAGAATAATAGTTACCTAGCTGATGGTGAGAGCCCTCATCCTTGCTCCTCTGTTACCATGTGGATACACCCTGCATCAAACCAGCAAGTATGAAAACCTCAGCAGTCCAACAGCTGTCGGACCTGCTTTGAAATCTTCCTGGGTAAGCTGATGTATTCATAACTTCCAACTTGGAAGTTTGGTCTATACCATTTCCAATTAGCTACTAGACTCTGAAAAATCGGCCAATCAATATACAATGTAATTATTACTTCAGGAGACAGCAGACTGCAGTGATAATGGCTGCATTGATCCTTTCTGGCCACTGTGTCCTGCCCATATGTTACCCTTGCTTTGACCTGCTGGTGCTGCTTTCAGCACACATCCAGCCTTAGCATGAGCTGTTAGCAAAAATCTGGGGAGGAGGTGAATGAACAATCATGTCTGCAGCATGTGTCTGTGCCTTTAATCATATCTCCTTGTAACTGGTCTGCACAGTACAACTTAAGAGAGTATCATTTGGTGACTACAGTAGACAATTTTAGGAATGCCCATCTATTTCCTGGAACTGCTATTTTATTTTCTCAAGAAAGATCATTCAGTGACGGGAAATGTTCATTTCCAACATTTATTCATACAGCTGCATGTACTTACATACATTCAATCACTATAAACATACAGTTTTGAAAGGGTTCTGAGGAAAAAGGTAGTTCAAAAATGTTCTAGAAGATAGAGGAAATGCTAAGGTACACATGCAATGCACAAAGATAGACTGCAAGTCCCTCAAGCTTTTAGTAAACAAGAGTTTTCAATCCTTTCTCATGCCTGACATAAGTGATAAATGAGATGTTTGGAGACATTGCCTGCTGCTTTCATGAGATGAGGTCTGACATTCTATGGATACTGTTCTACAATATATACTTTTTTTTTTTCCCTGAAAAACCCCATATAAATATACTTCAGTAATACCCACTTTTATTTGATTTTCATAAATTTTCCTATAAGAGAAGCTTTGTGAACAATAACATTTAAAAAAACAATTAGTCCACTGTAATGTAATTACTTTCAGCAAATGTATCAAGAAAATATAAAATTCAAAAGCAAGTAAATGCTTTCTCATTCATTCAGGGAATCACACGTTTTCATAACATTCTTTGATATACCATTAAAAAGACTTTTAAAAGATAAAAGAAAAAAAGATAAGAAATGAAGAGGAGGAAGGAAAAGGAAAAAGAGAAAGATTTGTAGTGCTTTCCTGTTCCATAGCCCTGATTATCTTGCTATAATCTCCATCAGCCCCATGCCCCTTAGAACCCACAGCACTAGTTAAAAGTTCTCTGACACCTTATAAAAATTGTATCAGTAAAAGAGTGAGAGAGTAAAATGAGCTCTCACTGCAACTTCCAATAAATTTCCACTGAATTCCACTTTTAAGGCCACAGTTTCAATACAATCATGGCCTCTTTAGGTACCTAAATAAACCTCCAGTTTTTAATATGGTATGAACACAGCAGAAGCTGCAATCTTTTCATAAATGGATCATAGCATTAGTAAGTGCCTGCTGAAGACTGTGGTATAATGGCCTTTAACTCATCCCTAAGTGGATCCAGATATTAAAAATCCTGAATTACTTTCAGAGAAGTGAAAGGGTGTAGAAAGACTTAATCTTTTTTTTTTTTTTTTTTTTATTGCTATGCTGGTCTTTGTTATTTCCAAAATTCATTCCCATTTCTGCTGTTGAGCATTAAGTCCTGATCATTTCTGAAAATCCCAGAGTAGTTAATCAATCACACAAACCAAGTATTGACTGGTTGCCATGAACAGCTCTCACAAAACCTTTATTCTACAGGGTCATCTGACATTTGTCTGCAGCAAACAAATAAATGAAGACTACCATCCGTATGGACAATAGCTTTAAAGGGAAAAATTAAAAATGAAGGAAATTAATGATTTGTAGGATATTTTTTCTGTCACTGAGAATAAAGTAAAATCTACATATTGTCAATCATGTTGATTGAGGATTAATTTGTCTGCAATTCTTCAACGGATGACAGGAAACATGAAAGGCTTGGAGGTAAAACCTCAGCACATCTTATGCATGTGTATATTCATCTGAGCATAAATTACCTCTGACCTTAAAGGAATATGGGAAGCGAAGCATCTTTCACAGAATCACAGAATCATTGAGGCTGGAAAAGACCTCTGAGATCATCGAGTCCAGCCTATGACCTAACACCACGAAAGCAGCTAAATCCTGCTACTAAGTGCAGCATCCAATCTTTTCTTAAACACCTCCAGGGATGGTGACCCCACCCCCTCCCTGGGCAGTCCATTTCAGTGTTCTATCACCCTTTCTGTGAGGAAAGTGCTTCCTAATATTCAACCTAAACCTCCCCTGGTGCAGCTTCAGGCTATGCCCTCTCATCTTGTCACTAGTTGCCTGGAAGAAGAGCTTGGCCCCCACCTGATTACAACTTCCCTTCAGGTAGTTGTAGAGAGTGATGAGGTCCCCTGAGTCTCCTCTTCTCCAGGATGAACAACCCCAGCTCCCTCAGCCTCTCCTCATAAGACTTTCCCTCCAGTCCCTTCACCAGCCTCGTTGCTTGCAATGTATCTCCTTATATCTCATTCCTGAAGCAGTGAAATCATGAGGGTTCAACACCTGGGGCAGCCTTTCCAAAGTTGCTAGGTATCACAGGGAGGTGCTGTTGGGACTCTGCATGCACCAGCAGCTCTTCAACCTCTTCCTCTAGCCCTAGGAGTTTGGCTGCTGGTGTTCAGGGCAGTCTCTGGGATGATGCAACTGTGTAACACTGCACAAGCACATAGTTTATGTTCCTAACCCAAACCATTCTCTGGAAAAATCTGTCACTCTCTGCTTACTACAGGGAGAAGTACCTGTAGTAGTATAACCTGCTGGTCTATAATAATTTCTTAAAACTGTGTGCATGAAGACACCATTAGAAGTCAGAGAATTAATATTTACAAATGTTTCCTCTTTAGCACACCTGAAACAGATTGAAAGTAACTTCAGAATGCAACCTCTTTAATTTTAATTACTGTAGAAAAAAAAAAGGAGATAGCTGCCCAAAAGGTCCAGGTGATTCTCCTAAAGACCTTGGAAGATATATTGGGGATTTTTTTGGAATATAGGAAGGAAATACTGTATTCATCAGGAAAACAAACAAACAAACAATCAATCAGATTTTAAATATGAGTATCCCTACCCGTCCAATCCTATTCCATAGTTTAGTTTGTTTTGGCTTTGAGATCTAATGCAAATTATGATGTCTCCTGAAAACCAAATCAGTCAAAGTTTTTCACACATCTACCATAACCTTAAGGATTTTAGAGAAGATATAAGAAAGAAAGGATATAAATCTAGCTGTATTAAGGCTTTTATGCTGGTCTTCAACCACTCATTCTTAGCAGAAAGTGTATGTAGGGACATAATCTCCATTAGGTGTGTATTTCAGTACTTCTTAGATCATTCAGTGAAATCTGTGTTATTGGACTACTATTTGGCCTAGATATAATGCTTAATATCTTACTCAGACGAGCAGATCCTTACTTAATATCAAGGTTTGTCTCCGGTTTGTTGTAAACAGAAATGCTTTCAGTCATGTTTACCACATAGACTGTTGTAGGTTTTAGAGTCTTCGTGATGTAAAAACTGTTTATGGTACAGTTCTTATAAATTCTGTCCATCCAAACGTGAGTGTTCTTAAAAATGCCATACTAATAAGTATAAAAGGAGATGGAAAATCAGTCATGAATAAATAACATTGCAGAGGAAGAACTGTTCTTTTTAAAACAGTAAATATATAAAAACTTTCAGAAATACAGATAGCACACTGTGTCCAAGGCTAAGAGGAGCGAAAAAGAAATCTCATTTAATAATTAGTATTTTCTCAAAATTAATTCTTAGACCATATAGTATATGAGGCATTGTGGACATATTCATCTCAAAGGTCAGTGGAAACAGTGGCATTTCAGATGTCAGTACATCAAAACCACTAGAAATTCTGTCTGAATATGTAATTGAATAACTTTTTAAAGTTTTTCTCATTCCTGTATTAATTGAATCTGCTGCAATAGACTATGAGAGGTAAACAAAACAAAGCAAAACAACATGAGAACAATTAGACATTGGAATAAACTCCCAAGGGAAGCAGTGGATTCCCCTACATTGGACAGTTTTAAGACTCAGGTTGACAGGGTGCTTGGCCATCTCATATGAACTATATATATAAAACTTTTATTATTATTATTATTTACCTTGAAAGGTTGAACTAGATCATCCTTGAAGTCCCTTTCAACGTGGTATTCTATGATTCTATGAAAAAAAAGATAATTTAATGCATATGGCTAGCTTGAATACATCCACAGCTACTGTGTTTACTGGAAAACTGCACTCTGAAATAAATATCATATATTTTCAGAACAATGAAGACTGTGTCCATGGAAATCCTTCTGACTGCCACCTAGAATTCACTGATATTTAGAAGAACTCCAGGGAGATATCTCTGTCTCATGGTTCAGAGAAATCCCACATAGCCATGAAGCAATAGATAAGAGCATCTTGCAAAAGCAAGTAGGTTCTTTGGCATTCTGTGACAATATTTATATTGCTTTAGAATTAAATGAACTTTCAGAGTGTCAAGAAGAAAATTGTGTATTTAGGGAAAATGACCGGGGGGGGGGAAGGAGAGATTAAAAGGAAAGCTAATCCTACTGTACTCCACTAAGAGAACTACAATTAATGCTTGGATTCTTTATGTAAGCAAAATAGTTAGCTGTCCTGGCATGTAAGAAACAAAGATCATCAGATTTATATATTTGGACTTGGATTCTGTGCATATATTAATTAATTCAATATCCAAAATAAATAATCAGTTACATGTGAGATGTAAGAGGAAAAACTATTCTGAATGCACAACAGGGTTTTTTTGACACTTTCAGAAAAATACTGGAGAAAATCCCAGAATTCAGTGAAAGATTTTTACCTGAATACTCAAAGTACATACAGATGCTTAGTTTAAGTGCCCACGACGATAACTAACTTTTAATGAAGAACTGATGTAGACAGTTCCAAATCTAACACTGAACTAAAACAGATGTAGAGGATGCATGTAGAAATTCTGCAAGTAGTGGGAATAAGACAAATTAAATAAGACCAGTTTTTCTGCAAATGCTGATGTCAGTTATCATTGTCAGCAGTGAAGCTCTGAGACTGTGAGAAGTGAAATCTTGACACAGGTTCTGTAATACTCTGTTACTGTGCTTGAAATGATTCCTCCCTAAAAGATTATGGATAAGCTATTATAGAAGTTAGGTTGTTTTCATGGACATGTCAGGAGTAAATTGAGTCCAATTTTTACTAGCAGAAAACTAACAGCTAATGGGATAGTAAATTCTGTGTGCCATATGACTATTTACTAATTTTGTGCCATGAATATTATCCATTCCTTTTTGTATGAGTACATTGTTTTATAATTATTAGTACTGCTTCTGGCTGAAATAAACAAAATAAGACTATTGGAAGGTTAAATGAGAAAAAAAAAAAGACAATGGCACGTTCTCTAAAATGGAAATTATGCCAATGAATCAGAAAGGATTGTGAAACCCACATTTTTTAAAATACATTATTTGTGAAGCATTGTAAATCAGGAAGCACATGGTTTGGTGAGCATTTCGGAAGAAGGTTCTGAGAAAGGAGTTAAAGCAGGACTCCATTTCAAGAAAATGTATCTGCTTCTTTGACACAGCCAATTTAACACTGAGGAACCATTTTTGTGCACTTTTCTGCACAGCCCACACCTTAATTGGAAACTCCTTGCCACAGGCCCATATGAGTTTTCCTTTACCTTGGTGGAATGGACCATCCTGAACTATATCAGCTAATGAAAAACAACATTGAAAAAAAAGGTTGTTCTTTGAAACTAGAAAATATTGTAATATCTGAAGTAAAGTTCTAATATCGGAAAGATATAATGTCAGAAATATTTGCTACATGGGGCACAAATTTTGGAGAAGGCAGGCACTAAGTGTCAGATACTACAAAGGGCAATGAATCCTGGTATGATGTAATCCAGACAAATAGAAAAACAAAGGACCTGTTTTAGTAAAGCTTTTATGCTCTTGTTTAAATCTCATTGGCTCCAGCAGTAAATTATTAAATCTTGCTTAAGGAAGATAGTACTACAAATGCATTTAAAGTTTAGCTCATGCTTAAAGGCTCTGATGAGTCTTGGAGATCCTCAGAGCCAAGATGTCTGGTCTGTTCAAAGCAGTGCTATTCAGAATCACAGACAATTAAAATCTTGTATAGGTAACCTGATCACAAATACCTCAGGATTATATTTGTAATAACACATCTACCTTAAAGGAAATTTCAAAATATATTTAAAAATTGAATTGCATTTAAACTTCATTTTAAAAGAGTAAGTTTTGGAGAGTAACACAAGTTATATTTAGCAGGAAAGTAGTTTATACACCTTCTACTTAATAACCTCTTACATGCATTAGTAATTTAAACTACTTATTAATGGGAATGTCTTCTGTGTATACTTCAGTTGTTGCTTTTAGTATGTTTTCTCTCTTCTTTCATGTAGCATGACACATATACTCAATATGTCTCAATATCTCTCCATATTATAGTGATATTATGTCTATTATCACTGTTACTCTTGTATAATAAACTTATCTGTGAGAATATGACCTTGACATGGTGAAAAAACCCGTCTTTTGAAGAATAGCTCAGTTAAAATCTAATACCTCTGTTTAGGATTTGATTTCATTACTATTCATAAGACCATGCAACACTATTTCAGTCATGAGTTCTCATGCAACTTGAATACTCATTTTGAAAAGAATCATTACAAAAATAATTTTTATTCTTCTCTCTGCTCTATTGATTTTCAGTCACCATGGAGCTCTCTGTTGTTTTTGCAAAGGTCTCTGTTGAAAGTTCATACTATTGTTGTGATAATTGTTGATCAGGGTCCATTTTGAACAGGTAAATTTAAACATAAGATAGGTAGAGGTGGATAGTAGCAAAGCTGCACACAAGCTGACTTCATAACTGCAGTTTGCATAGGCAACATTAAATGGACTGGGAAGGCTGAATAATCTACAGAAGTGTCACTTAGGAGCATGAAGTTGGACTTCCATTACTGATTAACTCTGGACAAGTCACTTAACCTGAATGTTTGTTTACCTGTCTGTAAATGAGAATAATAATTGTCTGCCTTGCAGAGGGTTATGGTTCTCAATCAATTTTGCAAAGTGTTCTAAGAGCAATAGACAAAAAGCCTTACATGCATGAAGTGGAAAGCAACATTTAACTGAGCCCTGAGTTTGTTCTCAGCATTATTAGATTTCATTGGCATGGACATTCACCATTTTGAAACAAATTCTTGGGTTTAAATTTCTGTTTTCTTAATCAGTGAATATATTTCCTGTCTTATGCCTTTCCGATTTCAAATCAACAAGTTTTAAAAAATTAAGAAAACCAGTAAGTAAAATAAGGTCAAAGACTAGAACATACTGGAAGCTTCAGATATCTTTTATCAAAACTGAACGAAATTATCTGTAAATTGCAGACCATGAACAGGGAACAAAACAGAGAAGGAATGCACACTGAACTGCGTAAGTATCAGCATCAACAAAAATATTTATGTGTAAACTGAGCATCTACAATAAATGACAAAAGGAAAATTAACAGCAAGAAACTGCTACAAATCAGAAAGTAATTCAGATAAAGTAAGGATAAAATGCAAGGTGTCAAAAATCAAGCTGAATCCAACCTTGCAAAAAAATATGAACATGGTTAATCAAGATTTTGAGCTGTACGTAAAAAAAAACCATGAAAAGAGAGATAATATGTACTATCCAAATCTTAAACAAATACCTCATCTTCCACTGAAAAGGAGCATATGTAACAAAGGAAGACACACATCATAATTGAGACAAATACATTAAAAAGAACATTATAATCTGTATTACTACACCCTAGGTAAACTAAATCTCAAGTGCAAATTGTAATCCAGATAAATACCATTGCAGAATACTAGAGTAAGTGATACAGTGGATTAACTGTGAATTTGTATCAATATCCATCATGCTGAGGATAAAAAACTTGATTTGAGAACAGCATATAATATAAGTATTTACAAAGGGCAGCTGATAGTAGTTGAGGCAGGCGCTAACCTACCCTCAGCCATATGTGAAACTAGCAGATTTCATAGGAAAGAATAATTAGAAACATTGACATATATTGAAGGGGGAAAAAAGCAATGCAGAAGAACATGACAGACTGACATGATAACTTTCGCTTTTTAAAATAATTGATTTTCCAGACAAAGAAACTGAAAATATATATTATATTTTCCGTGAAGCATAGGAAATTGATGCTGTGTGATAGACTACTTGTTAAACCAGATTAGAGTAGTAGAAATTGAAAGGTGGATTAGGAACTGATTAAAGTGGAAATGATAATAGGTTGTTCAGGAACAGAAAGAGGTGACTTTTATTTTTTTTTTCAAAAAACAATCTTAGGATCAAACTTAGCCGGTATCTGCTTTAATGACTGCCATAAGAATGATGTGCTAATAAAATGAGCATACAACATTGTCTGATGGCATAAGCGTGCAGAGAAGGTGAAATAAAACATGGAGAGCATACAAAGACCTAAAGGACTGAAGTAAGGTATAAGACAATAATAAAAGACAGTATAATAAATTTAGTGACTATGAACAAAAATTACCACTATGAACAAAGTTTGTTGGGTGAAGATGATCTTTAGTGGATAGTTGATTTGCACCACCAAAATGATGTTACAGCAGCCAGAGAAAATGCAATCTTATATCAGTCAAGGGATATTTAGTGATGACAGGCAAGTGTTCAAGCACAGCACAGATAAGCCTTTTTCTATTTCTGACTGTGTATGACTCATTATCAAGAAATATGAACTTGGTGAAAGAAGAGCTTGAAGAATGATCAGAGCCGAAAAAGTAAAACAGGAGAGAATGGCTTGTAGTCCTGGTTTGAGCTAAACCAGAATCAATTCTCTGTTCAGTGATTTTACTTCACAGTTAAGTCTCCTCTAAGTGATGGTACATTCTGAAGTTAAGGATGTATTTTTGCAGACAGGGTCTGTTTCTAGCAGTGATAACACTTGCTGTTTACAGCTACTACTAAGGATTGATATGCAGAAAGACCCTTGCTTCTACTTGCTCCCATGAAGACCAAGGTCACTGCTAAATCTCATGTGCCACATTGGAGTGCTGTAAGTGAAAGTGCCATAAGTAATAAAGTTGCTCTTGTGGAGAGAAGCATACAGGACACATGACCCAAACCTGTCTAACAATGCATTCCATCCCATATATGTCATATTCAGCATAAAGCTGAGGGATCACAAGGGTCAATTTTTCTCTTCTTCAATGGCCAGCATCCAAGGAGAACTCTGTCCATTCTTCCTCCTTTGATACCAATCCATGCATTCTTGCATCCAGGTCCTGAATCCAGTTCCTGTCTGCTGCTGAGTGCAGCCTGGGACTTCCCCAGTGCCTGCCCTGCAGTGTCAGTGGTGGCATCATAATCATCATCAGGGGAGTTCTATATTGGTTTTGTATGTATTTGTATATATTTAAGTATTGTATTAATATTATTTTCTTTTCTTTCTAGTGTTACTGTTTCGTTAAAGCTGCTTTAATTCTTTTCCAGCTGAGAATTCTCTCTCCCTTATTCCCTTTCCATTCCCAGAAGGGGAAGGGAGAAGGGCTAATAAAGAACACCTGTCATTTGTTTAGTGGCCAGCTCAGGCTCAAACAAGGGGACTTGTTTAGCCAATCAAACAACTAGGGTCTTACGATTTTGAATGTGAACATGAGAGATGCTTACCAGTGACCTAAGCAGCCTAGACTCATCCTCTGACCTTTATTCCTTTATACTGTAGATACCTAACTGTGCTCTATATATCTGTGTCTGACAGAACAAACCAGTTTTCACCTCTGTCTTCAGCTTTGAAATTGTTGACCCAATTTCCTTTCTTCTTACTACTAAGAAGTTACAGAAAAATAATAAAAAGTCTATTACACTGCCCAGCAGCACTCAGAATTAACTGGCTGATAGCATGATTTGGATATCTTTTTCTATGATCTTATTCTTCATGGTATTAAAGAAGTTGTCTGTTCTGTATATTATTTAGGAACCTGGATATCTAATGATCTCTGTCAGACTTTAAATTGTATAGGTCATGAGGGATAAGGTTGTCCTATTTTGACATTCCTCTCTATTTAAAGTATAACATTGTTAATATTAATTTCAAAATTAAAGCATTAAATGTGTATGAAGTTATTTTTTTTTCTTAATTTGAATGGTTGGAGCACTGAAATCCTCTTCCTAACAGATCCTTTGAGTTTAACTAGAATTAACGTTGTCAGGATTAGCATCTGACTGATAGTTTGACTCAACCTATTTCTGACATTTCACTGGCTTTATTTTGGGCTCAGTGGCACTTGCACAAAGTAAAGAGTTCAAAATTATTTGTGATGACTCAGCAAAAGGAAGATCCATTATCTGCTGAGGCAGAAAATGTACAAGCCAAACGTGATGCAATATACATTGAGATATCTAGGAACAAATGGAAAAAATGCACCACTATACACTTTTAGATCTAACAGTCTCAGCAGTGGAAAAAAAAAAAACTATTTTTTTTAAAGTAAACAGCTGAAAAGCTTCCGCCTTCTAAAAAGCATTCAATATCATTTGTCTGAAAAAAAAAAAAAAAGGAAAACAAAAAAAGGGCGAAAATAAATATAATGGTGTCTATGTTAAGCAATTATTTTTTATGTCTTTAGAGAAAAGAGCACTTTCCCAATGATCACCAAGTAGTACCACTGCATAAGGTGAGTGTGCAACACTGAACTATTTATTATTTCAGATGAGTTGGTGATTGGAGCTTCTGTTTTGAACCACAGGCAGACCGTGCAAGCTGTTGTTGAGTATCCATTGACTCAGTGGGGAGGTTTTAGAACCTTGAAGAATCTTGGTCTTTAAGAATTATATTGCTGCCAACTTAGAGAAGATAAGACAGGAAACAAAAAAAGATTTTGAGAAAGCAGATGTTTCATTAAAAACAGCTCTATGTTTGCTGGATGTGGTCTTCTACTACTATGAAATTCCAAAAAAGAATTCTTAGCATATATAAAATCTATAGGGTTTTAGTAATTATATTATTGCCTGAAGCAGTTATACCATACTGTATTATATTCTATAGGATGATTAAAATTCCATATTCATATTTTATTTCATTCAAATTACAGCGGATTCTTTCAATATGGTGTGAGATTGTCTGTAATGAAAATGCTGGCAATTGTAAAAGTCCCTGCAAGACAGTTTAAAATAAAAGTTACGATGCCTCAATTCTCTCAAATCTCATGTGCTCTGACCATGATTAAGAGGTAGAGCTGATAAATATCTTCTGATAGAAGAGCCTACATTTTTTCATTCTAATTTTATATGTGGATTTGCTTTTGGTTTGTTTCTTCACTGATGAGAAAAGAAAAATCTGTCTATTTGCAAAATCTTCAAAGCATTTTCCCCGTTATCTCTTATTTTTAATCTCACATCTTAAAAATCATCACAGAGTTTGTGTGTATGTAAGTGTCTACTTGTCTATCCCTCCAATTTCTTTATAAAGCTTAGTCCTGTTGATTGAGTTCTAGAAGGAAAGTAAACATCTCAGGCCTATGAAACTCCTCCAAGTTTAATTAGATATAGCAGCTAGGTAGAGTAGAGAAATCTCGCACATGCTGCCACTCAGAAAAATGCTTCAGGATACAGCTATTTCTTCTTAGACAGTATGCAATCCTCTCAAAATACAGCCACTAGAAGTGCCTTCAGCCTTCAGGAAAATCTTAATTCAAATCCCATATGTTCTTAAACATCAAAGTGAATAACATATGAGATGTAAAACCATAGCAAAATTTTCTTTAATTCTCACATCGCTAGTTTTACAAGTTTCCTTTGACTCATTATCTCAGTGTAATATGATGAAGGGAGAATCCTAACATCTATGCTAACTTTTCAGATAGTTTTTTTTTTCCTGAAATCTTCAGGTTAATGTGAATGTGGGTTTCAAGATGTTAAGCCAGGTTTTCTGGTTTTCAGTGTTTTCAGGTTCCTCACATCTTGACACACAATTCTCCTATTTCTGCCATTCAGTGCCATCAACAGGCTGTACTGTGTGGACTGGTTATATGAACCTGAATCCAGTCTGCAAAGATAAAAGCACACCATGCAGATCTGTGCTGAGTCCAAAAAACAGTTTGCCAATCCTGAACAAAGTTAAGGCAGCTGTTACTTGGTTTAGTAAGAAACACATAAAGTAAACAGAAATACCTTTTTTAAAAAACAAAACCAAAACACTTATGAGCAATTTCAGGAGAAAGGATTGCCCCTTCAAACACAGTGTATTAAATTTTGGTCTTGTAAAAAGAAATTTTAAAAAAGGATAGAATGAAAATTCATTCCATCAACAGCACAGAAATGCCTGAAATTAAACACAACTGAATATACCAATCTAGTCAATCTAGTCTAACTGGAGATAGTCAGAATCTACCTGGAGCTGATGCTACAGTCATTAGGATTAAAATAAGAGATGCTGAAACAGAGTAGTAGTTTAAATCTGGTTTAGTGCTGCCAGAAGTCACCTGTGACACCACCGCCCTGCCACAGGCTGGGTTGAGAATCCTCCCCTGGGATGCTGGGGAAAATGGCATCCAGCCACTGAGGCCCAGCCAGAGGCAGCACTCAGGGCCCCCTGAGTGTGTGTCTATGGTCTTGCAGGAGGTTTAGGATGAGAGGTAATGGGCTGAAGTTGTGTCAGGGGAGGTTTAGATAAGACATAAAGAAAAAATGTTATACTGAGAATGGTTAGGCGTCAGAACATGCTGCCCAGGTTGGTGGAGTCACCATCCCTGGAGGTGTTCAGAAAACATATAGCTGTGGCACTTCAGGACATGGTTTAGTGATCATGATAATGTTAGGTAGATGGTTGGGCTTGATGATCTTGGAGGTCTTTTCCAAACTTAATGATTCTGCATAAGTATGGGAGTTTGCAGGGAGCATCATGGGCATTCATATAACTGTATCACCCACATCTCCCGTGAGAGAGGGATGAAAGTAGAGACTGCACACCTCAAGAGAGGGATACTAGTAACCTGCATGACCTGTGTGGTATGTGGGGGTTGTCTGTTTACATAACTGTGTAAATGAATGTGCGCATATGTAGTTATAAATTTTAGAGTTAGTTTGTAGAGGAGTTTTTGTCTAGCAATGGACATGTGAGCAATCCAGCCTTCATAAGTGAACAGGACTTGTTGCAAGT